>JAHWFP010140817.1:0-10496 GCA_023313725.1 Lithobius niger | reverse complement strand
TTTGCAGGAGTCAGTAAGGTAGAGAACATTTCTGAGGACGGAGGGAGGGACCAGAAAATATTTTTTTTTCACAAACGAAAAGAGTAGTGAGAGAGAGAGAGAGATAGCAGGCAGCGAACGGATGACAGGCAACGTATTAAAATCGCTAATAAAACTAAATGAGGATCGTAAACGAAATTTAGAGCGTGGAAATCCAGGCCAGGAATTCGCGAAAACAAGATTTGCAAACTTGAAATGTCGTCGTAGTAGTTGAAAGAAAATTATATTACTCCGTTGTCGTCATAAGAGGGGGTAAAAAAAAACATTTCAATTCTTTTGAATCTAGAGCTCTCCTCCGTGAGAGAGTGAGAGAGTGATATTAAATTCTTGGGTTATGAGGTTTGATTTCATTACTGCGTTACGTTTGAGGATTTTTTAGTAGCCTCTCGGAATCGTAACAAAAAATAGGCTAAAATGACAGCGCCAAAACGTTCAGTGGGATTTTCAAAGAATTTCTAACGGTTTGCGATCTATAGATCAGCGAATCTGGGTCGAATTTTAAAAAATAATAACTTGTCGTATCGCTCGCTTAATCGGCGTCGTGCCTGGTTTTGACAGGTTCTAGCTAGAGGGATTTATCGTTTACAAGATCTATGCTGGCGGTTTTTTTTTCAATGGTAATTTAACGGAAACGTGGGGCAAAACGTGGAGGTTCTTTTCTGCTTATTAGACCTGTTACACCATGTTTGACTTGTGTTGATTATCAATGTATTAAAAATAGAAATAACAAATAGAAATAACAAACACGAGTTTGATGTAACACAAATATACACAATTAATCATTTAGCCCTCTCTTGCGCATCGTCCTGTAAAAGGGACGGCAACTGAAAGGCCAAAAACTAAGTCCCAACGCTCAGTGCAAGCTTTGTGAGGGGTCCCCGGGGACCCCGAGCAAAGCGAGCAGCGACAGCCTAGTGGTTAGCGTCCTCGTCTCTCAAGCAAGTGGACGCCAGATTGAATCCCGCATCAAACCTACTCTAAAAAAGTGCATCCAATTTGACATATGCAATAAAGGGTTGAGCCCAGTAATCACTCGTCCTCCACTGCATTGTTCATTTCCCATATTTATTATCCATTACAATAATAACAATAATAATAATAATATCCATATTGCACAATATGCACGAAATTCTAACTGAACGTATGTAAGCATGGTGAGACCAGTAAATTAACATGCATGTAATTAACTGTATACTTTAACAATAAAACATAGAATAATAATATATGCATGGGACGATACATGGTCCCTTTACCTCCCTGCTTATTAACTCCCCTAACCTTACTTCTTTCTGAGCAGCCAAACCCCCTAGACGTGCAGGCCACTCAATACAGCAGCGGCAAGTGACGTCATATTGGCTACGAGATAGCATCTGGAGGGCATAGCTACAAGGTGCACTGGATTAAAATGTAAGGGAAAAACAACGGCACTTCTAGTCAAGACATTGCTTTGATAGCGGATTTCTTAGGCTTAAAAAACCGTTGTTTTCTCCAACAACAAAAATCGCGCGTTATATACTTTGTTCCACATTATGCTTTCAGAAAACTGACTGTATGACGCCACGTTTTCTTCCACTACGAGTGCAAAAAATCCGTAAACATCCCATTCGTAAACTCTAACAGTAACTTTGTTGCGTGTACAAATGTGATATCCACATGTTTTTGCACTTTAAGTGCAAGGAAACGAGTCGTCATCCACTCAGTTTTCTGAAAACATAATGTGGAACAAACTATAGGCTTAAGAAATCCGGTATAATAGAGCAGTGACATTTGCCGCCATATTGGCACCAGTATGGGTTTTGGAGGGAATAACTACAAGATGCACTACTTAAAAATGGAGGGAAAAACAACGGAAGAGCGGATTTCTTAGGGTTAAAATAACGTTGTTTTCTCCAACAAAAATCGCGCGTTTTAGGTCTAAGAAATCACTCTTCACAGAATCGGCTTCAGTATGACGCCCTTCTGTTTCTCTCTGCAGTGCCCCTTGCAGCTAACCCATTAAGACTCCAGCATAGAATTATATACAATAATACTACGTCGTGTCACTGCTCTATAGCATTGGCTTCAGTAAGACGACCTTCTTTTTCCCCTCCAGTGTCCCTTGCAGCTAACCCAGTTACTGGCTCCAGCATGGAGTTATACACAATAATACTACGTTATATCACTGCTCTGTAAACCGTGAAATGCGAACCTTTCGATTGCTCGTTCCTCGAGTGTTGTCAGGAATAAGTACCGAGCAAAATGGAGTCTCCAGTAAAATTCATATTTATCTCGTTTGAAGGTATACCTTTAACTGCAACAACGGAAAAGCTTGTTGTCCTTCAGCAACCTGTTGTTGTTGGAAAATGTTTTCTGCAAAGCCTAGCTGTCTGTCTGCTTGTTTGTTATTCTCCAAATACAGCGCCCAAGTCGTAAGATGTTTTTTGAAGAAAAAAAGAGTAAGAGATAGTAAAATACGGCCAAACGGCTGACAGCTTGCCTTCCTTACATTAAGTTTCAGCGAGTTTATTACAATAAACAATAACATTACAACGATACAACATTACAACGATACAGTATGTGCCCTCACCCCACAAGACCTGATGCCCGCGTGCGGCATGTAGGGTACCATACAAGAATGTACAAAAAGAAAACGTCGCTGCAAAACTTTACGACATAAGTAATAAAAAAAAAACCATCTTACATTATAAACCAAAGTCTCATAGCAGAAATGAAGCAACCGCAACGACGACCCCCGGAAGGGGAACAATGAAAACGTGCGAGTGTGTCAATTCTTTGGCTTGAAGTTGAAACTGGGACGTTGTTGCCCTAACAGACGTTGAAATTGGCAACGTGGTAATCAATTTGCTCTAACAATTATCTTTCTAACCAAACACCGTGGTAATCTCAAGAGCAAGTATTACTTGACGTCATGCACACTTCTTTTTCACACGGTACGCATCGCTTAAGCCACAGAGAAATACTGAGAGTGGGGGGGGGGGGAGTGAGCTGTTACCATTAAGCATACGCTTACGCATTAACTCAACCTAAAAGAGAATTTCTTGGGGGGTGGCTGTTGCAGTGAACGATCAGGCAGCACCGAGCAAACACTGGGAAACAACCACGGGTCAAACAAATCCCCGGGCAAAGTCGGGTACGATGCTAGTTGAACTATAAGTACAGAACGAATTATAAAATTATGTGCATGGGTACTTAATGGATTGAAACGGTAAGACATACTTACTGCTAAAGATAAAGTTCAGCTTAAAATATTGAATATCTTTTTTTACAGAGTATAAGTACCAAGGCTCAATAGCCACTTAAACAAGTTTTTCGGGAATGGGTAAATCTCAACAATTTCTTTTAAGTTGTTTGATACACTATTATACAGCTTACTGCCAAGAAAATAGCTGCATTTTTGTAATCTTTGTTTATAGCTGACGGGTAGTTGTTCGATTCACTGTTTATAGTGTAGTAGTTCGTTAGTAAACGAGTTTTAGCATGAGTATTATTCCTTCGAAAACGAATTATAATTCGATATACGCATATAAGTGGCGAACTGGCAGACTATACGTAGCTGATGAAAAATGGGTAATGAATGTTCATGTTGTCTTTTGAATGTCATTACTCTGACGATCTTTTTTTGAAGCTTGATAACTGAAGCAACAGAGTTCATATAAGTTCCACCTCAGCATGTAATAGAGTACTGTAAGTATGAATGACCCATGGAAAAATAAAGTATTTTTAGCGTGTCTAGTGAAACATGCTTTCTGAGATAGTATAATTTACATAACATAGCCCTGATCTATACGAATAACTGTACTAATCTGACTCCATTAGTTTACGAGGTCTTGTTCAATATTTACACAGGCTATAGTTCTTTGTTATTGTTAACAGCAAGAAGTGCAGTGTCATCAGCAAAAGAAATAATAGTAGAACGAGTCTTTAAGTTGTAAATACTAGGAAACAGGCTTTAGGCTTATTGTAGGCAGAGCGGATAGAAAATTTTTTTTTAATTTGTGCTTCCTCTCATTTTAATGACTTTGCAATACTTGCTACTGTTGATTAAAAATCTGAGTGCAATTCTTGGTCGGCTACGTTTGAGCTTTTACCGTTTGATGTGAAGCTCTTTGCTGGTCTTATTCACATTTTAGTGTATTTTTTAGGTAGGCCTAAGCTATGTTTCATATTAATTTTAATGGGCTTTCGTTTGCTCTCACGTTTAGTTTCCGTTCGTTATTTGCAGCATTATCCACCATCGCCGCCATCTAAAATTAAAATCCCACGTACGTTAGCTGCCGTGGTTAAGCTAGCATTGAGCGTGCCACCGCTAATAATACTTACACTGTTTATATTTATTTTAAGTAGTTTTCGTAGAGTTAAAAAAATTAATAATAAAGCATTTAACTAAAAGCCAAAAAACCGTCAGTAATGAAAGTACTTTGCAATTCAAAAGATCCACGGCTCCCTATGCCACCTCTTACGACAATGTTGAAACGCACACCTCTAACACATACTACATCTCCGAACGCTAATTTTTTTTAAAGTTGGAATTATCACAATTGCAGGTAAGACGATGTTAGCTTGGGTGTGAAGACAGCATTTAAATAATTCTAAAGCTTACAGAACTTTTAGGCTTAATTTTTAGCGATAAGAGCAGACAAAATTAGGCCTACTGCGTTCGCAGTTAAGCTTATTCATTCTTGCAACACGAGATTGAGAGTTCAGTGTCCATGGTAACCCATGAATCTTGAAATGATTATGCGAAGCCATCGTATTGTTCCGTTTTGCGGTATAAACACGTCGTCTGCTGAATGCGTTCGTTCTGTATACGTTCGTTCTGTATAAACATTTTCTTGATGCTGCGGCGATTTTAGGTTTCAGTTTTGCGATTCCCGTTGATAGTGGAAACGCCCAGTTCGATCGCCATGTTGGGTGACTTCCTCCACGCATTCTTTTTCACATGAAATGACTGTAAGTCGTTAACGAATCCTTTAAGTGATTTGCTTGTCTTTCTCTAGCAGTTTAAGTGTGGTAATCAAATGTTATTATTTCGTTAAGCCACGTCGAAGAAGATTTTTAGCTATAAGGAAGCAACAATGATTTATTTTGACGGTTTTTAAAAGTTTACTTGATTACCAGCAGAACAGAGTACGCTTCGTTGGAATTCCTTAACTATTCAGGATTCCAAATTTACAATGGCGAGTGTTAGATCGATAAATTAGAAAAATCGTAATTTCATGGATAATGCATTTACGGCAATTTACGGCAAATTCAATTTACGGCAAATTCAATTAATTCAATTTACGGCAAATTCGAAATCAGCAATACTTGTTGGGCTATCTAGCAATATTGCAAATTTCATAGCAATCCACCCTTTAGTTTGGGCTCCAACAGACTACAAGAGTGTAACCAACCAACCAACCAACCAACCAACATTTTGCAATTCAGTGTCCAGTATAGGCGACGCTCCACTCGCTCTGCTCCGCCAATCATTAATGTAAATCAGAAAGATGAGTAGCCTTCGAACTGAATCTTGAGGTAGGATACCCTGAGATCACCAAAGTGTTGGTACTAAAATGATCGCCGATTATTGTGCATTGTGATCTGTTTGATAAGTAATCCATGAACCAGTCGAGCGCAAAGCGCCTGATTCCGTAACGGTCTAGTTTCTGTACCATTCTGTTGTGGTTAACAGTGTCGAATGCTTTCATTAAGTCTAGAAAAGTTCCAAAGTCAACACTGTGTGAATCCAGTGCAGCACAAATTTTCATAACAAAATTATGGACAGCATCTTCTGAACAACAATTTTTCCGAAAACCGTATTGGTTGTTATGGAGAAATCAGTAAGTTTGTTTTACATTAGACGGAAAGGTTCTGAGCTTTATGGTCCATAATAGTTCAACCTACTTAATGGGCGGTCCGTAACTATTAAAACAGGATAGAAAGCCAATCGGCTCAGAAGGTTTAAACAAATACAGATGCAAACCTATTTACGTTGCCTTTTGGACTTAAATGGCAGACTGCCTTAGCAGACCTTCACGACCTTTAGCCGTGCCAGTACGGCCTAGCGGTAAGACCTCGGACTTTGGTTCAAAGGTCGCGGGTTCGATTCCCAGCTCAGGCAGCCTGACATTTAAGTCCAAAATGCAGCGTAAATAGGTTTGCATCAATATTTATGAAAACCGAAAATAACAGTGTGACTTTTTTTCCGTTGTCACAGTTGCACGGGATTGCTGTAACAGTTCTGTAAAGAAATTTAGGGCTTCAAAACGTATAGAAACCACTGAATAAACATGGTAAAAGGTTCAGGGCCCAAACAGACCACATTAAAAACTAACATTGTGAAAATGCGCAAGTCAGACAAAGAAAGAAAACAAAACAGCTGCCCCAAGGCCAGTCTTTAATGCTAAATGTTTGCTTCGCTAAAAACCAGTGAAGAGAAATATTGCTGCAGCGAAAAGATAAATAAGCAAACTCCCATCATAGCAGTTGGGTGCTACGGCAAAGGTTAGTGTGCGGCCATTTAGACGAAAAAAATGTCACATATTTAGTCCGGGTCTTCCGTATATATCTAAACTGCTCTAACCAACCTTTCGAATTGGTTAGGACACCAACCTAGGACACTGCCCAAATCGACGCAAATGAACAATGAGTTTTGTGTCCATCACAAGCTACTTGCAACTGCCGCTGTTACTAATACTTGTTTTTGGTACACTAACGTGACAGTTCTTGTACCCTGTTGCTATCATAGCCTATACAAAACAAGGAATAATATGTGAAGCAGGTTCGGATTGAGTGGGGTCGGGCTTCACCGGGAATATACTGTACAGGAGGAGGGGGACACTGGGGAGGGGAAGGGGGACCCTGGGTTCACGAAAGCTACATAAATTTGAAACGTTTTACTGCATATTAGTTATGAAATTTTCAGGAAAATTCATTTCAAACTTTAAAAAATATATATTTCTTTAAAATAAGGGCCTCCTATAGTGTTGGAGGAGACGGGGAATTCGGGGCGGAGCTCTGTATACTAGAGTATTTTAAAGAAATCATCATGAATTTGAAACGTTTCCTCCAACTTAGAGATGAAATTGTTATTTGAAATTTAAAAAAAATGTTTCTTTGAAACAAGAGCTTTAGTGTGTGTAGGGGGGGGGGGGGGTCGGGGCGGAGCCCTATGACATAGCATATTTTAAAGAAATTTAAGCAGCGTGAATTTGAAACTTAACCCTGCGACCCCCTCTACAAGCCGCGAGAGGCTCCCTGGATGTTGGCTTCTTTTCTACAACTTAGGGATGCAATTATTCGTATGCAAGTGTCATACGAATAAATTTCAAATTTAAAAAAAAAATGTTTTTTAACAAGGGCTTCCCATACTTTGGGCCTCCCCGGGAATCGCCGGTTCCCGGGCGGGCCAGTCCGACACTGATGTGACGTATAACGCTCTGCGAACTTGAAAATTTCATTAGTCATTGTTCACAAAGCCGACAAAAAAACTCGTTTCATTTAGCCAGACGTAAACAACGTCGCACAGATAAAAAAAAAAAAAAAAACCAATGCAGAAGTAAAAAAGACAGCTACCTCATGGTTCGAGATGGCTTTCCTGCAGCACAGCTGAGCCGCATGTGAAGCCAACTACTTAGAAACGACAAAATTAATGGAGTCCGGTCGTGGGGGGGACTAGGGAGGGAGAAGGAAGGGATAGAGGTGGGGGGAGGGGTGTAGGGTGGACGATTCAAGCTAAATTGGAGAGGACGCGGGCTCACAATCGGATTGGATTACAATGGATCACGTGGCCATGTCCAGCAGGTTTAGAGCGGAAGTGGGTGTCCACCTGATTACAAGCCCAATTTGATTAAAGATGGCGACCTTCAGCACGAACACCAAGGACAAAGCCCAAGTCTCGTGGTAACTGAAACCGTGGAAAATGATTGGACCTAGGGACACTGTCAACACATAAGGCGGAAGCCTAACTGCCGAAAGAAATTGCCCGTGGGAGGAAAGAGACCCCTCTAAATGGGTCTTCGTCTCTAATGTGATTAGGGACTTAATTTTTGGAGAAGTTTGCTATAACTTACTCCTAATTCTCTTTAATCGGGTTACTGTACATTCACGAAATTTATCCTTAACTGTAATAATTGAATGGTACCGAAAGAGACTTCGGGGCAAAAGAAGTTGAGATAATTTATTTACATACGGTGAAAGTTTTGAGTTTGTTCTTTTCAAGAGCGGCTCTAATTGTGTCTTATTTTTTTTTTCGACCTTTCGAATTGCCTCAAAATTGATTTGATTTGCTGGTTCACTTATTTTGCTTTGAAGTCATGAAAGTTCGGTTAGGCTGAAATTTGGCCTCATCCGCAATGGACATAAACAGATCCAACAAGTTTACTTTGCTGGCGACGTAGGTTGAGCAATGCTAAAATGTTCACTCCCTGATAGAGTAAAACCCACACACAGCAAAATGAAGAAAAGAAATTAAATTTTCGGCAATTTACTGCTTGTCTTGGTCACAATATAAAAAACACATAAATCAAAAAAAATTAATTCTTTCTATGTTTTTATATTGTGACCAAGGCAAGCAGCAATTGCCGAAAATTAAATTCCTTGTCTTTATTTTGCTGTTTGTGGGCTTTTACTCTGTCAGGGAATGAACATTTTAGTATGAACATTAACAGCTTTAATTTTCGTCCTGTTAAAATTTTTTTTCCCCCCCCCCCCCCCGCTCCCCCAAAGCATTCTAAAAGATGTAGATCGAATGCTTTGGGAAGAAATAACGGGAAAAAAGTGTTAACAGGTTGAAAATTAAAGCTGGTTATAAATGTTCATTGTGAGTGAGGCCAAATTTCAGTCTGACCGAACTTTCTTTACCCCAAGCCTCCACATCCCATGTATCTTTTTCTTTTAAATTCTTTAATTAAAGTTATTAAAACTTCTTCAAACAGTTTACAATAATACAAAACGAACGCCACGAAGGACGGATTTACCACTAAGTTATTCCACTCCACACTAAGCTGGATGGCTAGCAAAATATTTAAAATGACGTCGATGAGCAAAAGGCAACCGTCGGCACACCATCAAGACTGTCGCCTGCGTCATCCACATCATCATTTTAAACATTAACTTGCCAGCCATCCAGCATCGTTTGGAGTGGAGTGGCTTAAATGAAGAGACAGACTTACTTGATAGCCAGTCACACCTGTGCGAGACGTCTCCTTCCACGAGTGCAATATAGTCCCTGCGCAGTTGCGATGCGCAGTAACATGAATTGCTGAATGTTCATCAACTTCAAGATGGCGACAGTCATCTTTCATCTCGTCAGTACCGCAAGCTGCAGCATAGTACTGGCGCAACCGTGCAAAACAGCCAACAGAAGCAAACTCAGTAAACTGCAGAATTTACTAGTGTATACGGGTATTGGTGCCAGAATTTACTGGAATTTCAGAAATGCAGTGTGCAAATTTTCGACTTCAGGGAAGAAAAGACCAAAGGCTAAGACGTAAAAGATTGTCGACCTACGACCAGGGCAGTACCTGGCTGGGTACGGGGAACGGGGGAAACACCGGGAGACACCCCTCGATACAGGGCTGATGCGGAAATAATTAGACCTACGAATCTTTCCTAGTACATTTTGCCAACTATTTAAACAGATTTTCATTTATTTCTAAACAAATGTGCAAACTGCAAGAACAACATCGTGTTAACCTTGAGCAAGGCATTAAGAAACACAAGCTAATTTACTTTGTTGCTTTTTTTTGTACGCAGCAGGTGGATGTAAGCAATGTGCTGTGCCTTTGGTCTTTATTTCACCTTGCGTATAGTTTTTAAAATATGAACCGTACTTCATTTGTTTTAACTTGTTAAAATTAACTGTTAAAATTTTAGCTTCTAAAAAGACCTTGCTCTTAGCATTTTTTGTTTTTTTGTAGTTGTTTGTTTATTTGTTGTGCAATAAAGCCTTTCATTCATCGTTCTCTGACGATTTGGCAGCGTGGACGTAATGGTAGTGTGTTGTGGGGTGGGGAGAGGTGCACAGGGAGACGTAAAAAGTATCACTTAGGCTTTGTAAAAATACACCATTTTCTTTTTGGTTAGGCATAAAAGTGCCTAAATTGGAAAGTTTCCCCGCCAGCAAATTGTATAGTTACGGCCCTGCCTACGTAACGACGAATTTTCTTTTTCAACCAATCGTAAAAATGGTACAGTCAAGTAAAAGGTTTTGTTTACTTGGCTCTAGCAAAAGCAGAGACTAGCTCACAAGTTTGTCTGTCTTTTGATTTAGTCGTGTCCTTCCTTCCTGTCATTTATTTTGCATTAATTCAAATGTGTTGTCAAAGCTATTCATTGTTTAAAGTTATTACTTTTTTTTTTTTTTTTTTTTGGCTTGATAACGGCCTCTATCAGGGAACTGAAATTGTCTTTGCGTTTAGAACAAAATTGTTTTTGCACAGTACGGAAATTGTTATTATTAATCAATAAAATGA
>JAHWFP010140816.1:0-10525 GCA_023313725.1 Lithobius niger | reverse complement strand
AATGATGAAGTACGACTTTATGATAAAGTTAAAGTCTGGCTTTAGCCTTAAGCAAGAGCAGTCGTTCTACAACTGGGGGTTAAATGATAAAGTTGAAGTCTGGCTTAATAGTCTTAAGCAATAGCAGTCCGTCTACAACCGGGTATATCTTTCAACTAAACTTTCATTAAACCTTTGATGTTCACGTTTTTGACAGCTACAGAGACGGGTGTAGTAACTTGACAAGCCTGCGAAATATCAGTGGATAGATTTTTTTCTTATCACTATCATTTCATGTGATATTTTCTTAATTACATTAAGGCCAGTAAAAATTAACTAAATAGTTCTCGGGAGCGCACGCATGGATTTTTTTTTTAACGCGTGAAACGTTTTTTTTATGAAATTGTCTAAAAAAAAAATATCGATCACGCATCAGCACTTTTCGCCAAACATTTCCTGGAGCCGATGACCAGATCAACTTTGCTGCACTCACATGATCGCCTCGAAACGAATTTAAGGATCGTTCAGAGCCATGTCACAACTAAAAACTTACATCAAAGAATGACTTTTATCAAGTATATGTATCTGTTCCACGAGGACCTTGGCATTAAAGCATCGATATTGTTCTCCACAACAAAATATAAGCTACTGATTTCGTTTTGTTTTGTTCGTAAAAAAAAAAAAAAATAAGCCATCGCCCGCATCTAAAAAATCACTAAAAAACGTAAAAAAAAAAACACCGCCCGCTCGCGTTAATTTTTTTCAGCGTCACTCCCGAGACCACTTAATTAATTTTTAGTGGCCTAAACATTTCATTTTAAATCCTTGAAAGGTTTTTTACACCAATGACATGACTTTATAACGTAAATTACGACGATACGTTCATTTGCTTTGGCCCCTTTATCTGCGCTCAGCTTGCTTACGTTCATATTGCTTCAATATTATTTTTGCCAACGTAAAAGAAACTGCAGGATGTGTTTGTAAAAGGCACCGAATTTCTGTATAAGGCTTCCTCGCGTGCTTCGAACTGCATAGTAACTTTTTTACAAGAAACCTAATTGTTTTTTTTTTCTTCTTTCTTTTCAGACATCTGACTGAGTGCTTGACTGATTTATTGTCCACGTGAGTTCTTAGCCGTGTGAGTTGCAACGTGCTTTTGAACTTGAGTGGCCAGGATAAGCAGCCACTCATCCAACCGGCTGGTCTGCTGCGGGATAATCTCATTCAGTAAGTAAAATAAAAATAAATGTAGTATTTTTTAGGAATAAGTTGGCTAATGAAACGAGGCTCTGTAGCGCTATTTTTCAATTAGAATAGAGCTGTTATAACGAACATTGACATTATGGGAAGCTTATATATGGACGTAATGTTTAATGGCGGCATAGCATACACCCGCACTGCGTTAGGCTTAACCGGACTGGTGGTGGTCCGTCACCTTAAAAAAAGTTGTACTTTCTTCTGTTGGTTATTTGTCTCTGTTCGAATGTGTTGGAACAGTATCCGTGGTAAATCATGATACACGGGTGTATTCCAAAAAAAATCTCCCAGTTAAACTTTCGAATGAGCATCAGTAGTTTGTTCCCCTAACAAGCAAAAAACACTGTTCCTTCTACAACAAAAACAGTTTAGTAACGAGGCGACCTTTAACCCAAATATTTTACTCGTTCACAAAATTAAAAGGCATGCAAAGGTTCAACAGTTTTTGGATGTAGGAATACTCTGACGCTGACTGGAGTTGAAGCTTGGGAAGACGAAATGCGAGCTACAATCAAACAGCATATCAGCCATCTTGAATATGACCATCATATCCAAGATGGCGGATCCATCTGTTAGACTGGAGCTCGCTCGTTTTTTCGTTTTTATTGTCATCTTTTTTGTGATCAAGGCCGAAATACCCAAAGAATGAACGACCAGAAAAGATGGTTCATGACGGAGTTCCGGTCGGTTTGTTTTTACGGAGAATATACTGAGTCGCGCCGTGGTATGACGTAACGTGATCCATTTCCGCCAAAGCAGCCCGAACCACCAATCAGAGTACAGCAAGGAAGCACGTGACTAGTGGATTTACAAACAACGAAGTTTTTTTTTTTTTTTAAAAAAAAAGCTCTCTGTTTACGTTGTACACCAATGGAAAAAAGCATTTACTTTAATAGAAAAGCAAATTATAATAAACGCAGATTCAATATTTTTTATGAGTTTCCGTAAAGGAGTTTCCGTTTCCGTTTTATCTGAAAGACATGACTCGTGGATTTGCACACAGATGGAGGTGCTGCAACGTCACTTTTTCTGGCGTGGCGGCCTCCTTCCCACAACATGGATGCATCCTTCGTTTAATCCTTTGCCTAAACTGTGAAAGCAAGTTATGTAACCTGAAAAAATGCGTATTGATGCTTTTTGTCCTATCAGATATCGTTCTTCTTTGGAAATACCCAGGCAGAAAAGTTTTCTTGTGTTTGTGGGAGTTCACATCTGTCATTGGAGCCATTTTTTTTGTTGTTGTTGTTGTCTTCTGGACCATATAATTTATCTGCGATCGGTGTTTCTGAAATCAAATGCTGTAACAAGGGAAAGGATTTATGGCATTAGAACGCCGAATAAAATTTGTAGGATGGTTGCCTAAAAAAACTATAACATGTGAGGTAAAAAAAATAAAACCCAGCCTGTCGAAGTCCTCAAGTAGTCAAAGCGGTCACGCATGCGCAGAGAGAGGTTCGTGCGCACACGGACGAACACACGAGCTGTTTAGTTACGCAGATTCTCCGAAGTTTGATTCTGTCAACACATGTAATCCACTATACCTCTTTCAGTCTTTAAGTTAATGTCTTGCCGATTTCTTTAAAACACGGTCTGTTAAACTCCTTGAATAGAATTCGTTAGGGGGGCGAGTCATGGTTGTCGTTTCAACGCACACCCCAGTTCAAAGCAACATTTATTGCTGGCCATTTAAATTTGGACAATCGTTAAACCTATTCCAAAGCAAAGCTCCAGTTCCGTCTCTGAATTGCTTCTCACCATTGATTTTCTGCTGCGCAAGCAACCATTTAAGGTCCCGTCTAGAGAAGTTCCCAGTCGTTTGCGTACAAATAAAAATTTCCTTAAGAATGTTTGGTTAAAGCCGAGTGCAGTTAGCTTTTCATAGGTACGCACATGGACAGAAAATAATTTACACACGTTTGGGGAGGAGGGAGGGAAGGAGATATTTATTTTGAGTAAATCAATTTCAAATCGGGTAAAAATTATGTAAAAAAAACAATCAATAAATAATTGATCCCAAAGTAAGGGTTTTTAGTGTAGAGGCCAGCAGACTTTAAAGGTCGGTTGCCACCAAATCAGCATTGCAACATCTAGACCTATCGAGTTCTCTCTTGCAGGAAGCAAAGGAATGCACAAAGCAAAACTCTTAAACGCAACAAACAAGCCACGTGATTCCTTAATTAATTGAGTAAAAAGTTGGTACACCCTCGTGCACCTGGAAACAAGCTATAAAGATTAACGATACTGTTGTCACTAGATGGCGCCACGTAAAATATAAAGAAAATCCCCTGGCGCCATCTAGTGACACCAATATCGTTAATCTTTAAAGCTTGTTTCCAGGTGCACGAGGGCGTACCAAATTTGTACTCAATAATTAAGGAGTCACGTGGCTTGTTTGTTGCGTTTAAAAGTTTTGCATTGTGCATTTAATTCCTTTGCTTCCTACATGACAAAACTCGATAGACCTAGATGCTGCAATGCTAATGTGGTGGCAACCGGCATTTAAAAAAGGATTGGGGAGGGCACCATCGTAGAAAAAAAATTAAAAATCAACATTTTCAATGGAAAGTCTAAATAAAGGTAAACAGGCACTATTTTCTAATCCTGCGTTGAGGGGTCTGAAAAAAAAAGGTGTCCTTAAAAAAAAACTCGTAATGACCAGGCCATATTGATCTTGGAACCCTGGAATCAGTTTTGTAATCCTCGAATAACCTTTGTTTTAATGGTTTGTATATTTTAATGGTTTTAACGATTTTATATACGGAATTGGCGCGCAAAAAAAGGGTAATCATCTGGATAAGAGGCACTACGTCAAATCACTTCATTTTTGTACTAACCGACGCTACTCTTCATTCTAACACCATTTTTTATTATAAAACCTGGGGAAAATGAGTGTAAAGTTCTAAAAATAATTTTCAAAAGACGTAAAATGCTAGCCACAGACATGCTAAAAGCGGCGGCGGCAGCCATATTGTGAGGGAAGCATGGTAGCCAGAAAACCGGGTTTGCACCTCACTAAAAGTTTACGGAGATTTTTCTTTTCTTCTGAATTAATGTTCCAAATTATGCTAAAAAGATGTAAAAGACGAAATTTTGTTTTCTCCAAATTACGTGCCTCGCTCACGCTGCCGCTACGACTAAACGTTTAACATCAGACACCGCTACCGATAATTTGTCCACCTAAACTTTTGTTGTGGTGCTAATCTGATTTTCCAGCTAACCTGCTTCCCGAATTAAAAACCTCGGCAAAATGGCTATCCCTGCCGCCGCTTTAGCGTGTCTGCGACTATAGCATTTTACGTCTTTTGAATAATTTGGTTAGAAGTTTATACACATTTTCCCAGGGTTTTGTAATGCGAAATGATGTTAGGATGAAGAGTAGCGTCGGTTAGCACAAAAATGAAGCAGTTTGGCGTAGTGTCCCTTATCTAGATAACTACCAAAAACGGTGAGGCGGGGGAGGCAAGGGCCCGTTCCCAAGTGTCCCCAGTGTGCGGGTGCAGTGTGCCGTTCTACCTGGAAAACTTTCCACCAGAAAAATTCAGGGAATTTGATAAACATATACTGAAATTCAAGGAATTTCAACATTTTTCGGAAAGTATTTTTCCTCTATAAAGATTATCTAATTCGTATTTCATTTTTTACTCATTCTAAAACCTTCACTTTATTTCAGTTAAAACTATCTTTGTATTTCTAAAACTCCTTAGGCAAAAGTAATATAAGTCGTTACGTGTTAAAAGTGCGTGTCTAGTTTTGTTCAGAATACGGCATTCCTACACTCTTCGCCGGTCCCAGTTACGGCAGTGCAATGCGAGCAAAGCGATGCGATGTATAGTTATTGAGATTTGAGAGAAATGGGGGGAAAAAATTGTATTCTGGCACTGCATCGTCTTTCCACCAAAAAAAAAATATCAGGGAAAATTATCAGAATTCGTTTGGAAAACCTGGAGAAATCAGGGAGTTTCATCATGACGTTTTGTACATCACCATGGGGGTGCTCTTTGTTATCGAAGCAGTCAGCCAGCATTAAAGATTGGCTTTGTGGGACTGGGAATACAAGTTACACCAGGAAAAAAATGACCATTGAACTTCATGAACTTCATGTGCTAATCTGAGAAACAAAGAAGAGGCAACTCATCCTACAGAGCAGTGACATTTGCCGCCATATTGGCACTAGATTGGCACCAGTATGGGTTTTGGAGGGCATAACTATAAGGTGCACTACATATAAATGGAGGGAAAAACAACGGAAGAGCGGATTTCTTAGGCTTAAAATAACGTTGTTTTCTCCAACAACAAAAATCGCGCGTTTTAGGTCTAAGAAATCACTCTTCACAGCATCGGCTTCAGTATGACGCCCTTCTTTTTCTCTCTGCAGTGCCCATTGCAGCTAACCCATTAAGGCTCCAGCATAGAGTTATATACAATAATACTAAGTCGTGTCACTGCTCTATTGGGATTCAAATACAGCAATTTCCGTTTACTAACTTTACAGCAGCGGAGCCATAATGGTACGTTATTTTCTCTTCCTCCTAGTATGTACATGTTTGATCCTTATGTCACCATTGAGAAAGTTTGAACAGCTTCTACGCACAGCTGGGTCCTCCAGTCAAGGGTTTCCTCCAGTCCGGTAGTGCATTTGGACGTGAGCGGCTAGTAAATAAAACATCCTGGGGACGTAGTCTCTAGTGGCGCTTTCCAAATCGCATGCGGTTTTACCAAAAAGCGCACCAAAATCGTGGTTCGCCTATTCTATCACACGCGATTTTTGATAAAACCGTATGCGATTTGAAAGTGATCATATCGAGAATAGGGCCCCTGAATTCGAATCCCATTCGAGGCAGTTGTTTTTACTTCTTTCTCCGATGAGATACCCCACAAGGCCAGTTCCAATAAGCAGTTCTAATTTTCTTTTTAAGATTTTCAAGAGGGAAGGGAACAACAATAACTTGCATCTAAACACCAAAATTGTATTTTCTTTTAAGCCGCAAGCTACAACATAATTTTGAAAAACAATATATGGCGTTTCGGTATCGATTGTTTCTATTTTCTGGCACTTGACGCGTCGTCAAGACATGAAAACAAAAAGCAGTTCACGACACCGTTAAGGCATTTCATGGAATCAAGAAAGAGCCGTTACGAAGAAACGGATGAGGTTCAGGAAGGGGATCAGTTTTATGCCTGTAAAACGGAAAACGAGAACTGAGGATGGGCACTATACTCACAACTCCGTAGTCAAACTTCTCGTCGTGTCTTTAATGGGCACCGACTTACCTATAGGTCGTTCCACATTATGTTTGCAGGAAACTGACTGTATGACGTCACATTTCCTTTCACTACGGGTGCAAAAACATGTGGGTATCACGCTTGTAGACCCTACACAGTTTGGCTGCGTTTACAATATAAAAGGTGCGTGAGCGTGGCGCTCGACGCTCGACGCGTATACCAGTTCATGAGCAAAGCAGTGCGCGCGGACAATCGGCTCGGCCCGCTCGTGGTATCGTCACGCTAAAGCAAACGCTCTTTCATTTACAAATCAAACGCGTGAGCAGGCGCGTGAGCTTGATAATGCTGGCCGATACTCCGTTCCAACTATGCTGTTTCACAACTTCCCCTTCTATAGCACCAAGATTCGACGCCATACGGGTCAAGGTCACTGTAATTAAGATATCTGGCCGTTTATTTTGAGCATTCAACCTTTTAGCGCACCACGTTTTCCTTTCTTGTGGCGCCGATCGGCGCCGATGGAATCCGTTGATGCTGCCATTTTTTTTATCCCAACATGCAACAACTAAACGTGCGAGCGTCACTTAGCGCTCACCGATCTAGGTCCACTAGATATTCGCGTGACGCTTGAAAATAGCAAAACGCGCGCGTTTGCCCAACTGCTCTACAAATTGTAAGTGGTCGTGCTTAAGCGTTGAGCATGGCAAAAATTCTAGTTTCACGCGCCGAGCGTCACGCGTACGCGTCGAAATCTATATTATAAATGGGCCCTTACTGTTTGGTCCAAACAGCTCAACCAGCTTAGAACAGAGTCCCCGCAGCCCGAAGGCCAGGACCCACTGAATCTACGAGTGGGATATTTTTTTTTTTTTTCCCTTTGCACTCCTAGTGAAAGGAAACGTGGCGTCATATAGTCCATTTCCTGCAAACGTATTGCGGAACAAAGTACATCTCACCCCCATCCTGCTCGTGTCACGTTTCCCCCAAATAATTTTACTTGTGGCGCTCCTGAACAGTTGCCGGCATTTAGCTTTCGTGCAATGATTTTTTTTTTTTTTGCCTTGACGATGCAGGGCTGATTTTTAAGCCACTGATAACGGTGACGATCAACGCCGAAACGTTTGGAGTCCGTTGGGCATCTTCAGGTAAGAATGCGGTTCCTCGTAAGTTCTGAACGTCCTATTCTGTAGCGAAGATTTTTTTCCGTTAGATAACAGCATGTTTTTTGCAGTATATTTTATATTTGTGCTTCAAATGTGTTTGTGTTGCCGCAAAACATTTCTTCTGAATAGAAAATTCTGTACTCGAATCAAGACCATCCACGAAGAGTGGTAGTTCACTGTGCTATTGGCAATAAATGCGTTAAAGTTTCCTCAAACGCTCACTCTTTCGTCATTACCGTAGTATAACGATACATTCCAACTCTCCAAGTCACAAAAATAAGATGCCACCCCCCCAAAAAAAACTACAAAAGAAGTGATATCTGAAACAAAACCCACAACGGTGAAAGAACCCGCCAAATTACAGCCAATTAAAAGTAATGATATCAGAACAAAAATGGCTGCCACCAAGTTGCTACATTAGTTGCAAGTTGCCACCAAGCTAATCCCGACCATTACTTCAGACGTTAAATGCAAGGGTTGTAGCAGTGGTCGGTGGGAATAGCTTGGAAACTGGGGGTAGACATTTTTTTTCTGATATCACTACTTTCATTGCCTAAACTTGGAAGGTTCTTTTACACTTGGCAGTTTTGTTTCAGATTCCAAGTAACAATAAATTCAATTACTGCACTTGCAGGGGAATGACAACAATCAACCACGATGAAATTACCATATAATGGAAGCACTCTTTTTGCTGCATGGTCTTAAACGTCTATGAAGGAACGCGATCGTAAAGGATTATAAATTATCTCTCATCCTTGATAACTTCTGACATTGTCATATACACCAGTTAGTAGTTGCACTAAAGTCAGCATACTGTACATTTATTATACCACCTAGTTATATGATCCGAAGATGAAACATTCAAGTGGTAAAAAGCATAGCCACAAGAACTGATCCCTGAGGAACACCACATAAGAAGAGCAGTTATAGGAGGTGATGAAGATGACCATGTGGCTGGAAAGACTGCAGAGTAGACCTGCTCCCAGAGCATGTTTCTGAATGAAAAGTGTATCATACAAGTGCTTCTCATTTTGAAACATGCACTAGGATCAGTTCGTTTGGCTTCCAAGACAAAGACAAAGCTGAAGACAAAGACGACAAAAGACAAATAAACGACAAAATTTCGAAAACGTGGAAAGAAAACAAATTCGGAAGGACTCAAGGCAGTGTTGACTCCTTCACTATTATGGCGAACGAGGCTTCAACCCCATAAGACATTTGTCTCGATGCGCGGGCATCTTAATTTTACTCAATTATATACTCACTTGGTATTCTTATACATACAATGCTATGCATTATAATTTGTATTATATGATCGTGGTGTAACAGAATTATCCGTGCCGAAACTTTCCACGATGATCGTAACTACAATATCCGTAATAGTGAAGAAGGGTTATGGATCATCTTAACCAAGTGCAGAATAGACCATGCAAAACGCAGTATCACTTACTCCGCTGTAACAAATTGGAACTGCCTCCTCCTAAGTCCATGATCAAGTAGACGGAAAATCCGAAGAAATATTCGCATAATTTCAAAACATTTTGTATAGGGCAGTGATACAACATAGTATTATTGTATATGACTCTATGGTGGAGCCAGCATCTGGGTTAGCTGCAAGGGGCACTGGAGGGGAGTAAGAAAGTCGTCTTACTGAAGCCATGCTATTAGACTGGATTTCTTAAGCCTATAACGCGCGATTTTTGTTGTTGGAGAAAACAACGTTCTTAGAACAAAGCCTAAGAAATCCGCTCTCAAAGCACTGTCTTGACTAGAAGTGCCGTTGTTTTCCGTTACATTTTAATCTAGTGCACCTTGTAGCTACGCCCTCCAAATCGTATCTTGTAGCCAATATGACGTCACTTGACGCTGCTCGATACATTTTAATGCGTAGGTAATTTCACGCTTGCCTCTTAATGTAAAATTGCTTAAAGGTTTATTTCCCCTGGTTGGCTTTTCTGTACGGCTCTGTTTTGCGACATTACGTCAGACGCGTGTGAATGATGCAAAAGGCATTCATTTTCCTTTTTTTTTCCTCGTGAGAAACGGTTTGCGACATTCCCTCAAACCTATGTAAACGTTGCAAAGTCTATTTTGCGCAGGATGTTGGAATGTAGCATGAAGGTATATGTCCTTTTAACTTTGCATGTTTGTACGCTATACATACATATCTTTTAAATCTTTTAAATATCCTTATTTTATTTTTTACTTCACTTGACGCGTTAACATGTTGTCAATACTGTATATCGAATTCCGTTCTCCGGATTTTGCATTTGTTTTGCAATACAATATTTACGCGTTTACAGTTCGGTTCGTGTCATGATTTTTTCCCTATAAAACTGGTTCGTAAGCGCCTTAGGAATTTTTCCGTCATGATGACGGTATACGCGAAAATAAACGTGTAGTCTAATCTATTCTATTCTGATTTTTATAAATTATGAAATGCAGGTCATGGAAGAACCCCATAGGGGTAAAGGGAAGGATAAAAGAGATCCACCAAGCTTTCGAAATTGAATGTACGGATATAAGACCCCAAAAACGATGCTACCAAATCTGTGATTTGATATCACTGACATCCGCCAAGACGTCAGTTAAGACTTATAGTGTCCGCGGCCTATCTTGAGTTCGCCCTAGAACGACACTGATGAGCACTTGTATGTTTTTGGTAGTAGAGTGCCTTGTTGATATCCAAGATGGTTACAAAAAATGGCGGCCGTCGATTAAAGCTGTCCCTTCCTGGAAGACGTAGCCGCTCATAAAATACTGCAGGACTCAAGATAGGCCGCGGACACAATAAGTGATATAGGTGGCCAGAACAGCGAGGGAAACTGGTTCAATTTTTTCAAGGCAGTGAATGTTTGCATTATGAAAGTAGACTGAGTGCTCAGGGTTCGGACGGGAAGCTT
>JAHWFP010140814.1:1513-27837 GCA_023313725.1 Lithobius niger | reverse complement strand
TGCATTTTTCTCCTAGAGCTTGAACTGAACAAAATCTCTACATATTTTTTCCTAGTCGCCAGTATTGAACAAAGTTTCTGCATATTACCTTTAGAGCTGGTATTGAACGAAGTGTCTGTGCATTTCCTCCTAGAACTAGCATTGAACAGAAAATCTGCGCATTTTCCCCAACAGCTGGCATTGAACAAAATCTGTGCACAGCACCCATGTAGTTTACCGCCATCCGTCCGCACAAATATACAAAGCCAAACGGGTTCTGGACTGTCTTAACGCAGGACACTAGAATCAATACGTATCAAACCGGAGGTCTACTTTAAACAAATTGCAAGGCCTGTATGCTGTTCGGATCGGGTGGCCAGCAAATGTCCCTTGGCCTTTCTAAACAACTTTCGACCCACCGTTTTCCATTTTGAAAGATTAAAAAAAAAAAAGGGAGAGGAAAAGGAAGAAAAATAAGGAAAATAAGAAATCGATGACAGCCTTTAAAACGAGGGGCTCTTTTATCATTTCCGTTTACGAAAAGGGCACAGTCAAAATTTACGACATAACTTCGACAGGAAACCAGTTACCGAGTCAACCGAGGAAGGAAGGCAGGCCATTTGGGGAGCGGTAAACCCATCACACACCGAGACAAAAGCTCCTTGTTTACACTGGCATAACAACATGCCGCCGCGAAGTATACAAATGGTTTAATTAAGATGTCGGTTCAAAACTCGGTTATAAAATGTTTGTATTAAAATTGGAGCTTCGATCCTTAAAAGATAAAAAGGGAAATTTCGGCAATTTAACCTGTGGGACGGGCGTACAGTCACGAAAACATGTAAAGAAAAAAATTCCAAGGACGAGCGCGCAGCAAAAAATTTGTTGGTGGGGGGGGGGGGGGGGGGGGGATTGTTAAAAAAATAATTTTTTTCAGTAATTTCAGTGCCCGTAGAACGTTTAAAAACATGATAATACCACGGGCACCTAATTTTGGTTTCTATTGCCCAATCGAAAATATACAATACTTGCAATTTCTATGCAAAAGCAGAGGCGAGAACGTAGGCACCAGGTGCCCGCCAGGTGTTGTTTTGATTTTTTTTATTCTTGATTTAATCTGAAATGGCTGTTATGTTCTTCATAGGGCGTTACAATAATATTGTAAATCAAATAAATAAATAAATTGTAGGAATGGCTTCTCGCGAATCTCACGCACACAAGAACAGGAAGTTGGCTCCGCCATGTTGACGTTACGGGCTGTCAGCGAAGCGCCTGAAGGACTGCAGATTATGATCATAGGTTTGGAATGCATTGTTTTGCATTGGTTTTGCATTGGTTTGCATTGCATTGTTGTTGAACAAGTGTTGTGTTTGGTGAACTCTGTATCGCAGTAGACGGTGATACCTGACCAAGGAGCTGTGCGTCATGGTTGCCCAGCGGATAGAGAGAGACAATAGTGGTTAGTGGAACAGTGATATGAGATGTGTGGTTGATTTTCGTGGTATTGATTTGCGGTGGGGATTTGTGGTTGAGATATCTGGTTGTGGTTTGTGTTTGTGTTGATTTTGTTGGTTTATTTTAGCATTTGTACTTAGGAGCGTACGGTGTGAGACCACGGCTTCTGGGAAATAAATGAAATGAAATGAAATGCAACCCCCTGGTTTTACACATTGCAATTGGGGAACAATGCCAATCAGCAAGCGCTAGCCGCAAGGCACAAAATGAAGAATAAATACATGCTGACAATGCTGGTGAGCCAACAATGACTCATCCGCACTTTGAGGAAACGTAAAGAGGAATGGTTTGGCATGTCATAAAAAAGGTACATGGACTACAAACAAAAACGTCAAGTGAGCCGTGAGAAAAAGGCTATATGATTGAAGTTTCACTGTACTTGTTAAAAGGGACAAGGATACAAATTTAGGATCTTGAATTTAAAAAAAAATCTACATCGTTAAAAAAATGGTCTGCGTGTGTGTGTTTGTGAGTGTGTTTGTACCTCTACTCCTCTGGAACCAATGCACCTACAAAGATGGGAGTCGGACCAAATGAAGGATAGTAAAATTACTCTTCGGTTAGGCCTATTTTCATCGCTGTAAACTTGATATTATGACCCTCAAATACCGAAAAATCCAGAAAAAGTAACGTCAAAGTTTATTTATTTATTTTTACCCTCACGATGTTTGTCCATGACTCATAATTTGTTCACGCAAACCTCCTCGAACGAAGCGAGACGACGCCAACGGAACGAGCGATTAGGCTAGTCAAATGTAAAAATGTGAGCTTCTATTTGAGAAAATTGCATGAGACAATTGCAGCCGATCTTCAGTTAAAAAGGCCTTTCCGCAGCCTAATATTCATGCTGACGTAACAAACCACGAAGCAACCAATAGCTATTCACGCAACAACGAATGTGTGGAGAATGGTTAACCTTTTTACCAATGTACATGCATCTGTATTCATAAGATCCAGATCGAACATTCGGCCAGATGGGTCTTCGAATCGAAGACACCCTGCCAGAAGGCAGACGCGGGTTCGTTTGCAAAGATCACTAAAGGAAGGGGAAAAAATAACCCAGGGAGAAGCTTATTTATCCTGCGCCAAACACACGCACCCCAGCCACCCGCGCTCCAAGCAAAACGGCCTTTTCATTGCCACTTTCTTTGCAAAATTCACCGACTTCGCATGTGGGGACCCATTTGTAAGAGAAACACTGCGTAGCAACACCCAAACCCAGACTTTAAAAAAAAAGTGTACAAAGCGAGCATCGAGGGCCCCCACGAACCTTAATCGCTGTCCCTTTCATCGGAGGTGTAATATGAACAAAAAATATTTCGCTTATGAGCAGACTTAATGATGATGAGGGATCATGATTAAACAAACGAAGCTTCAATAATGCTGCCCATTACCCTGGAACAATCAGCAAGAGGTCGAGCAGGTTCATTCTTGCCACGGTAGCAAAGAATAAGGGCGAGCGGCCGACAATGGGAAAGGATATGCGCTCTAACAAACACTATTGCTTTAATAATGCTGACTATTAGAGCCGAGTTGAATCAGCGGGAATCAGCTAGACGACCGAATGTTATGCCGGGCAACAACTAGTAAATTGTAAATTCAATGCAAATTTACGAATTTGTACATTAAAACAACGTAACAACGTAAACACTGCAGGGTTCTGACAATTTTTTTATTCTGAATTTCCCTGACATTTCCAGGTTTTCCGGGTGCATCCAGGTGTTTACGAGATGTTTACTTCGGGAAACAGGCAGTAGCTAATGGTTTTATTAATATTTCTACGAAAATAATCCAGCATTTCAGAAAATAGCTGGTTTAGAGACCAGTCCAGACAGGACAAAACGTATTTTCATCACAGATGTAGGCAATAGCCTAAGATTTGGTTTATTGAAGTTATATCTAAATTACTTGAACATATTAAAGCACAAATTAAAATATTTGCATCTAGCCTAGGATTTTATTTCTGATCTGCTAATTCAAAGGAACTTAGAGACCACAAAGGCATTTTTTCATATTTCCCTGATTTTTAAAAAAAAAATCTTGTTTTCCCTGAAATTTCCCTGGGATTTTGGCTTCCGTTTTCATTTTCCCTGAGATTTCCAGGTTCTCCACGTTTTGTCTGAACCCTGACTGAAATCTGCGCCACAAAATGTCCGGGTGAAACCTGCCAAATTCACCTGAATACCAGGCCCCCATCAGTGGTATTATCCACAATGTTGGTGATGAGTTGGAAACCTCAGTTCCTGGCAGTGTTGCCAGATTAGCTGCAAGCATTTTCCCCGAAACCTTAAAACTGTTCAGGTGTGCGTGTATGTTTGTGTGTTTCACGATTAAATAAAAAAAAAAAAAACTTTAAGGGCGCGTTTACGCAACGAGACCTTCTCGCTCGCCGAAAGCTAATTTGCTAGGCAACCGTTATTTATTTATGATTAGTTTACCGTTGCTACGAAATGAATGCAGTAATAGATAACAAATTGTATGTATTATAAAAAACAACACGGATAAAGAACAAAGTGCTACAGTAATTTTATACATTGCTACAAGATTGTTGTCATTTCACGCTATTTCCAAAATTTGCTATTCTCCCTCAAAGTGCAACTTCTATAGCAATGATCAAACGTCGGTAGAATAAATAGCTTCTCGCAGCGGGAATTCAAAATCCAACATGGCGTCCATTTCGTGGCTATCGAATCGAAGACAAACCATCGAATGCCGGCATACAAAAAACAGTCCGTCGTCTTGTACTGCAGTAAAAATTGTTTTCTTGTTGGCATAAATCGATGCTGAAATGTTGCAAGCATCGTACGCCATGTCACGAGGCACGAGGAGAAGATTCGCGTCTGCGTCGTTGCCATGGTTACCAATACGCATAGACAACTCGAAAGCCGCATACTCCGGCAAAGGCGAGAAGCAGCCATCAGATTTAATACTGATCAAGTAAAAGCTAGTGAGCGAGAAAACTGTTGTTGCGTAAACGAGCCCTAAAACTTTCCAATCTTTTTTTTTTATTTTTTCCTAGCTAGCGAGTTCCCGTGGGATAAAAACCACTCGACACTCCTCACCAACTTGAATACAAAATCGTCATGTCCCCTCCCCCCGAATGGTCCAAAATTCCACTATCCTCTCGCCCTCCCCCACCCCAAAAAAAAAACTCATATATTGATTCCCATAATTGAATAGTAACAAAATCAATTCCGTCAATTCATTTTCTAGAACTGTCTAGAAATCATCACTTCCAAAGGGAGAATTAAGTCAATTCCTTTCAATTAAGTCAATTAATTCCGGAGTAGACTTAGCGCCGTTCGGACCGGTCCCATTTTCACAAGCATTTCAACCCTGTGAAAGGTTTGGCCGTATCGTTCCATTCGAACACGTAATGACAGTTATTAAGTAATTATCTGCAATTATGGGGCATTACCCCGTTCGACAAGAAGGAACTATTGTGATACATTTGCCAACCTTCGAACACTGTACGAAGCAACAACTTTCCACGAAGACTGAAGTTCCATTCTTTGCAACTTTATAACTTGGGTTTTGGGGAAGCTTGCTATAAAATGAAAAGAATGTTTTACCGCAAAAAACACTCGCAAAAGGGCAAGCGGCAGAGATGCTCTTTGTCGTCTTGTAGGACAAATTCCAGTTGATCGATGTCACGTTGTAAATAATTCTTGTTGTATATAATGCTGAAGGAGAAAGTAAATTGGATCATTTGTTTGCAAGCGTGAGTCGACCCATTGAATTTATACCTGTATTGAAGAAGGCCCTGGCATGAACGTAGCGAATGCTATCTAGCTCTACCCGATCTTAAGCTGTTCTTACGGAAAGGGGGGGCGTAGCTCTCGTTCCCATTTTTTTTCTCTTTGCGTTATATATTTTTTTTTTACAACCGGAGATGTTTGCAGTTACCGGTGAAAAAAATGAATGCGACTCCCTCCCCCCTTCTCTCTCATTCAGCACTATCGTTCATTCACAACAGCGGCACCCTCACCACAACGAAACCCCCTCGTTACAACGACGCGGGAAGTAATTCCTTCTAATACCTTCTCTTATTTCTGTTAATAACTAATCCGATGGCGCTTCGTTCGCTTCTCCTCCCAGAATTCCTAGCGCGGAAGCTCTCGAACAATTTAGAAAGTCGCGAAATTGGAAACCCAGGAAACCCGAGGACAGTCGACCAATTAGCGAGGAAATTTAATAAACCACGACCCTTCTCCGCCTAAAGTGCACATTTCCGAACGATAGCAAAGATAAACATCAATAACAAAATTACACGTAATTTTAAAAATTAAATTACAGCAATCTTTATGATATATTCCTTTTGATACAACAGTTTCTGAACATGGAATTGAAGAAGCAACTCTTCCGTATCTACATAATAAGATCATGAAGATGAAGACTCAAGATTTTAAGTAACACTCACTTTAATCGCTTTACATTTTTTGGCGTTCTTTGCTACAGTGCAGAACAATTCTTGGTCCCCGTGGTATGGATTTCAAACCTTCGTCTAAAGCGTTGATAGTTGATGGGTGATTTCAGTCACAGGATGCGCTGATTGAGTGAGCGAAGCGAACGAAAATCAGCGTTCATTATATACCCAGTGTGCGCAAAAATTGGATTGAACAAACTTAATTTGGTGAAAGCGTTTGTTAGCCAGTGCGCACAAAATTTGGATTGAAGAACATTAATTCGGCGAAACATGCACAAGCAAACGAACAACCAAACCGTACCAGTGTTGTTACAAATCAGCCATGCGTAGCACGGGCTTCCTCTAGTGTACTTATAATTACTACTTTAAAGGGACATAACTCCTTCCGGTATATCGTGCGACCCGTTGAAAATAGCGTTTGCAACATTTACACAGGTTAGAGTTAATGTCGCCAAATCACCTCGCACGCAAGAAAAAACAAAAAATATGAATGTGTTGGCAACATTTACATACATTTGAACTAATGTCGCAAAACCGAGTCATGCAGGAAAGCCAAAGGACGACGTCTAGCATTCTCACAGCTCTGCAGGGAAGTCGAAACGACTCCAAGGGGCAGCAACGTCTTCGTCGTTTTATGTTTGAAACGAATACCAAATACAACACAGACATTAATTTGAGTTTTTGCACAATGGAACAAGTCAGAAATCGACTCGAACTTTTCGAGTTTCGAACTCCCCGAAACAGCAACTTCAAACCACTTCCATCAAAGCCACATACCAAAATTCGAGCACTTTCCAGGCTGCATGTCAAATTTCAAGCACTTTCCAAATTGTATTTCAAAATTCAAGCACTTACCAGGTCGTATTTCAAAATTAAAGCACTGTCCCGGTCGCATTTTAAAATTCAAGCACTTTTCATGCCGCATGTTAAAATTCAAGCACTTTCCAGGCCGTATTTTAAAATTAAAGCACTTTCCAGGTCGCTCAGTTCACCATGCCTTCCAATAAATATCGCATTATCATCGTGGGAAACATGCAGATAGCTTGAATAATGCTGTCATGGTAATTATCTAACAAATTACTGGCTCACTCATAAGTGTCACAGGGTAACACCACTGGAGTAAAATGCAGGATTTGGAAAGTTAAAAAACAAGCAGCCCATCAAACCTTTTAATTAATATTGCCTTACTCATTTTAGGGCACATTTAGACAGCTAGAATAATGCTATCATAACAGTTAACCAGTGGATTATGGCTTACTCTTAAGTCGCAGGATGCGCTGATTGAGTGAGCGAAGCGAACGAAAATCGGCGTTCGTCAGTCTAAAGTAAAACTGAGGTCATAAATGCCCATTAAGCATAATCCCACCGAAATGCTTTCAAAGGCACTTAATTTGACGCTACATGGACATACAAATGATAGACCAGACCACAACAATTTTTCGAATGGTGCATCCAACACCACAGGGCTTCAATTAGTTAATGAGTAAGAACAGAAAATTGCGTACAAAGAAGCAACACAAAAACCAGCATCTCCTTTTAATTACCCACAACTTTCAAGATGTAGCAATTAGCACAAGAGAAAAGAACGAGTTAGTCAATAGCGAAATGAATCAGAGGATGCGCTGATTGAGTGAGCGAAGCGAACGAAAATCAGCTTTCGTCAGTCTAAAGCAAAACTGACGTCATAAATGTTCATTAAGCATCACCACGCCAAAATGCTTTCAAAGAAACTTAATTTGACGCCGGATGAACACACAAAATTTCCAAACAGTGCATACTAAACCACGGGGCTTCAAATAGTAAATGAGTAAGGACTGAAATTTGCGTACAAAGAACAAGAACAAAAACAGGCATCTCCTTCTGATTGCCCACAAACTTTCAAGATGTTGCAATGAGAGCAAATGAGAAAGGAAGGAGTTAGTTCATCTTTTGCCGATCTCCTCTATTAATAAGACCGACCTCAGGACTAAATCCCAATCCTCTTACGGTCCAAATCCCTTTTTCAAAGAGGCAGACTTATTAGCTGCCAAGCGTCTCCCCTCCCCCACCCCCCAAACCCCCACTCCAATCTTTTTAAGAAGGTCATGTACTGGAACAGTTGCCAACTAGCTCAATTTGTTGCCCATAAATCCCCAAACGGCCTTCATGAAATGAAATTACTTTAATGGAAAGTCCTTGCCGTCCATGGTCCAAATACGAATCGTATGAAAGAAAAGCTAACCAACACCGAGGACGAGGTCAAAGACGAGCTTCGCAATCCTAACATCAATTTTTACGCGAATGCGTGTTAGCACTGGAGTCCATCAAGGGCCGCACGTGCACAGTGGGGTTCACAATTTCCTAAGTACTCTGTTATCCTTCAAAATACACAGTGGAATATAAAGTTCTTACGAATATGCTTTCCCTACAAAAGACTGCAAAATCCGCCATGAATTTTTTAAAGTTGGAACATCAAATCCCAATATGGAGAAAGGACGGAAAAACAACTCAACTATATACCTGCCCGACATTTTAAATAATTATTCCGAACAGTGCCATTACAAATTTTAATCCACTTACGAAAGCAGTAAAATGTACTTAGTTGACTGATGCGGGTCTAATTTGGAATACATCCACAATGTTATCAATAAGGATTAGCTTTATTTGCATATTGAATCCTATTCATATTGAATCAGCTAAAGTTTTAACATTTCATAACTAAGCTTGTAAAGAATATTAAACTGAATTTTAATTATACTTAGGATGGTTTAGCCCGGCTCATCAAGTGTATTAGACATTTCTTACTATTACGTATAAATATAATACAGACGTTAATTAATCAAGTATCGAAAAGTAGCTTATAAGATGTACGCCTGTAAAATGAAGGCCTATACAACAGGAGTATCCTGTATTAGCACACTAAAGAAACACAGTTAAACCTAAGACAAGCTCGCCAATGGGCACACAGTTGCTCGCCAATGATCTTGCATTCTACATGCATTCGATCATCTCATTCTATAGGTGCGTTAGACAATCATTTTATTAGGTCTTTTGCAGCCCTACATTGTGCAGCCTGTAGGCCTACATTTATAGGCCTATTTTTCAGTACTTTACGAATCACCCTGTATACGCGCAATTCCAAGCATACACAATTCAAACTGAACCTCGTGCTCTTCTGTAAATTAATTTTTCAAAACAATAAAGTTTGCATTGACTTAATTGCGCGGGAAGATGAAGCCCCCCCCCCCCAACCCCCGAAAAAATTCCCCAATCCACGATGCCAGTGGGCAGAAAAAAAAAAGAACGTGTCATCACGACACGATATTTCTGTTGAGTCACGTCTCAACTCATTCTGCCGATTCCTCACCCAAAACGGAAGAAGACCCCTTCATCGTCCTTCATTGTTTTCCTTTCTTCCCTTCTTTTAATTTCTTTGTCCCGCGCCCCCCACCCGCCCTCAAACACTGAAAGTACAAAACTATTCTGAAATTGGTTATTTTGTAATTAAAAGAAATTTCGGGGAGAGGACGGAAGAGATTAAAAAAATGTAAAATAGGAGTAGACCGGAATATTTAAAATTTTGGGGATATGATTCTCGTCGTCTGGGGAACAAGGGGGGGGGGGGGGGGGGGGAATCTCAGGGCGAAGTGGAATTTCAGCTGTTAATAACTTGTACAGGGGGACGGCCTAAGAAAATTTATGTCCGAGGAGTTCCGTAAAGTTAAAACTTTACCGATACCTAAAAAAAGAAATTCAAACATATAGGAACAACTTTACGGAGCCAAATTGCAATTCTGTGTCCGAAAAATTTGGACTTCAAGTTTTCTTTAACGTGCGCGTAATTTTCGTCGTGATAAGGAAAACTGAAAAACAAAAATTACATATTAACGTTCGTAGTAAAAAAATAAATACACAATTATATCCTGAAATAAGCCTTTCGTCACCGCTTACGTCAGCACTGCCCCAATATGGTGACGACGACGACGCTCCCCCCCCCCCCCCACCAATACCCGCCTTGCGTTCGCGTTTCTCTTCCGGTACGGAAACGAAAGGGGGGGGGGGACGCTAGAAGTTATTGCCTGAGGTCGTGCTTTGTCGTTTTCTTGTTGACGCAGTCAGATTTCAGCCGAGGCTAACAAAAAAACCGTCTTGCACCCGTTTCCGAGCCAGGTAAAACAAAAGAAAAAAACCTACGGGACACTGCATCTTTGACACAAATCAGCCTTCTGGCTTCGTATCACCTTTTGTAATTTAAATTTAAAAAAAAAGAAGAGGGGGGGTAGAAAAAATTGACAGTCGGAAAAAAACGGACGTGGGGCAAAACTACCAATAAAGGTGGATATAAGTAAAATTCGGAAAAAAAATAAGTTACATCTTGTATTTTCAATGATTTCTGCTTAATTTAATCCCCCCCCCCCCCCCAAAAAAAAAACATCCCCATCGGGTCAGGAACCACTACACTCCTGTCTCGCACAGTCTGGCGCGCCTTTCTTGTTTCGGAATAGAAGACCGGCAGTACGAAGTTGTACTAGCCAACCGTTCATGCCCTGGGCTTGGTTTGGATTTCAAGCAGAAATTTCATTTTTTTTTTTGGGGGGGGGGGGGGAATACGGCCTCTTTACGTTGGCTTGCAACGTAAAATAAAAGAATAAATAAATTAAAGAATTCATTTTGTCAGGAGGGGCACGAGGTTCGGAAAGGGCGTGGGGGAAAGAAAGAAACGAACGTTATGAAAAAAAAAGGCAGTAATAATATGGAAATCCGTAACAGCATTGGAACTCAGGGGTAAAAAAGCTATAAATAGAACAAAACAAAAAAAACAAAAAAGACGGGAGGGGTATTGCAATGGAAGAAAAGTCGGAAATCAAGTCAGGAAAAAAAAATGGGGAAATTACAGTTGAAGTGGAGAACGCAAATCCACGAAAAATGTGCATAGTAAGACGTAATGAAAAACACACAAAAAAAAGTTTAAAAAAAATTATTAGAATGCAGCAGCGTGGAGGGTGGGGGAGGGAGGGACTGTAAACATAGTTTGCTGTATGGTTTTACTAAGCGGATGCGGTTACTTATGAAAACCAAAACGTAACCGTTTTTTAAAAGACGCCTCCCCCCCCCCCCCCAAAAAAAAAAATTCTAACCCATGTTTAACGGCTGGTTTCCCAACTATTGTGTCTTCAAACTGGGCAGAGAAAGAAGGTTATTAACAAGGGACTAGCGCATATATTTTTATATTTAAAATTTATTTTTTTCACGAACGGACTCCTATAGGGCAAATTTAAAAAAAAAAAACGAATGGTGGCGTACGATGTTTTTTTTACGAAATCATTCATGTAACATCAGGACATCTAACACAACCCAAACTGGTACAGCGAGGCAGTCCAAACGGAAATTTACAAAATCGCTGCCTGGAATGCGCAATCTCACTTAGGCTGAGAGGATTCAGCAGCTAAAACCGTTAATCACTTCAATTGCCGCGTCTTAAGTCGGATCTAATTTTGGCATATAAAATTTGGCATGGATTGGATCGGGTCAATTTGCCATTCTTCGACCTGAATGTAGAGTGACGACCTAGAAGTTACTCTTTCAAATTACAAAGTCCCAAATTCCGTTTGGAGTGCAGACGACACTTCTTTTCGGCGAGAGTTACTGAGCTTGAAATTCGCTCCCGGAAGCAACTGCCTTCCTTGCACTCCCATTAGTCCTGCAACAAAACGTTTATTTATTATATTTATTATTACAGAAGGATAGCGGTGAAATCCGGGACCCCCCCACACACACACGCATTTCGGGCGGTAACGGGGGAAATAATTTCGACAATTTTTGTTTTCTTTCCACAAAACGAGGACCATGGTCGACTTACACTGAAAAAATCCCGGCAAATCGAAAGCGAAACCGTAAAACGAAATCACTTCGGCGAATCGTTTTGCGGAAAGAAAACAAAAAGTCTCTAACCGAATTCCACTCATGCTTCTATGAAATTTATAATTTGTGCTACGTTTTAGCACTCAACTCCTTTCCAACAAATTTCCCTCGACCTTCGGTCTCGGGAAATTAAATCTGGAAAGGAGTTTTCTGCTAAAACGCACAAATTATCGATTTCATACAAGCACTCGTGGTATTATAGCCGATAACGCCTCTATTCTTTTATCCCACCAATACTTTAGCTCATGTCAGATGTCCGGATTTTGTAAAAATGATAAAAGGAAAAAAAAAATTTCCAGTCAATTGTCACGGTACGGGGACGCAGGCACAAAACAAATACAATCGCAAACGATGACAGGCGTCACCGAGTCACCAATCCAAAACAGATCCAAATGACATTTTCTCCACACAAAGTTCAGCTTCAACATCAAAACGAAATAGCACGCATGCATGCCTGCAAGGCAAAAGACGACACGGACGGACGATGGGAAGAAGCCGCGATTCACGGGAGAGGAAATAACGGATGGCAACAAGGAGGGGAAAACAGCACGGGAGCGGACGTAATAGGAAGACAACAACAAAAACGACAAAAAGCGACACCAGCTTCCAAATTGGCAATTTCCTTTCCGTTCTTTATTTTTATAAACTTAACTCGCCCACGGGTTTGCGTCGCAAATACAATACAATCTTCACCTTAGTAGGAACGAGCAGAGAGACGATTCCATGGGCTCGCGCAGCGGCGTGCCCCCTCAGGTAAGCAAGCCTGGGAAACACCATATTGCGATAAGGCAAAAGAAGCCAGCACGACATGACAGGTTAAGGCTGGGTTTCCATACGGAAGGGGAGGGAGTGCACGTGTCGGACCTAAAATAACATTAAAGGTGAAAATTATGAATGAAACACTCATGGTGCAAGGTTCCAAACGACTCCTCGTACATCCCTCATGAATCTTCCAAATACAGAAAAGGAATAACAAGAGTCTGGAATTACAGCTATCGACCTTGCCGCGACCAACTGAGCAGAGACGGATGAGGAATGGGGTTACTGTAAATCTCCTACATCTTGTGAATCTTCAAAATAAAGAGAAGGCAAGGAGCGAGATCACCTCCAATTTCACAGAACCCATTTTCACAGAATCCAATTTTGCAGAAGAAAATGTCCATTTTTTTTGGCAGAATCAAATTTGCATTAGAAAAAAATATGAACTGCTGCCCTTGATGTGCTGCACTGGAAGTGGCCCAGCTTCGAAGGGATAAAATGTGACTTCCTCTGTTGCTAGTCCCGTATCAATGAAAATTCCAGAAAATTCCTTAATTTAAGATGGGTAGTGGCGGAATTTAATTTTTTGTTAGCCAGTATGAAACGCTGACTGACGGGGCGCACTTCCCGCACTACTGTACACATCGAAATTTCTGTAATCCTAAAATGTATGATGCAAGTCATAGTGAAATGCGGAACCCAGTTCAAACAGGGGCCTTTCACCTTCCTGACAACCGATCCCATCATTTGTGTACAGTCAGAGTATTAGACATTTTCTTGTACATAAAATTAAGCAGGGCCATGACCAATGCAAGTCCTCAAGGAGTAGCTGGTCATATTCTTCTTCTGAAAATTTGATTCTGCAAAAAATGGCCACAATTTCTGCGAGTTTGGAACACCATTCTCACAGAATCAATTTTCGTACAATACCGACCTCAAAATTTATATGAAATTGATATTTTGGTCAGAAAAATTGGATTCTGAGAAATTGGACGACACCAGAGTAGATGAGGAAGCAGCTGGAGCACTTGAGGAAAGGAAGCCACGACTCCATTTACAGTGACTCTGTAAATCTCCTTACGTCTCTGGTGAATCTTTGAAATACCAAGGCTACCTAGATGTAAAGGCTTAACGTTAGAAATTCGACGCGTCGTCCAGTTAGCCACCGATTCTGCCACCAATCGCGCTACTTATCCCCAATAATGAACTGCTCTAGCATGCGGACTGAACTGTGCAGGTACTTGTGGTACACGATAGGTAGATTTTAAACTTAAAACACTGCATTGACACCAAATTATTAAAATTTAACAACAATGGCTTCATGCTACGTACCTCTTTTTTCACTCGACGACAAAACAAAGCCTCCGGAGGTTTAATTTCATTAATTATAAGCAGAAGAGCAACCAAGGTACGTGTGTATTGTACTGTATGATATGCTACGGCGTTTTCAATTCTCATTAAAAATGTGTTAAACGATCCTTTGACGTAGCAGTAAATCGTCCGAAGACTTCAAGAATAGTCATCATTACCGTAAAATAATGTTCGTTTAGCGCTGCAAGACCGGTAAATCTAATAATGAGAAGATATCACGTTTTTGTGCATCCCGCTAACACTAATCAATGCTACGATTGGGGTTTTTCGTTCTTCGTACTTTCAGTTCAGCGCAATGCTTGGATGACGCGTCTAGCATGCTACGTGAAACCGAGCGTTAAGTCTTTTAAATATAGGTAGTCTTGGAAATACAAAGGAGAATAAAACAACGGAATTGTGGCTCCTGTCGACTCTTGGCGACAAACTGACCAGTGAAGAGATGAGAAATGTAATTATGCGGGACTTAAGAGTGGGCCCCACCAAGATTGGAGGTGGGAGTCAAAAATCTAGCAATAGGTGGTTTATGTATAAGAAATTCACACAATGTGTTATGGGTCTCACTGGTACTGACAGTATTTACCTGATTGAGAAGGTATGCTTGCCTACAGGCCACAGCTAAAGAAAAATCCAGTCCGGTTCTATAGGGAGCTTGTACGCTGTCAAGTAATTCAATAATGAACATTACGCATAATAAACCAACTGCACCTGCTACAACAGGTAAAGTGGGTAAAACTACATCGTCATCACAATAGCTGTAAGAACTAGCTGGAAGATGCAAAGACTGGGGCCAGTGACTTTCATGTGAGAGGGTGTAGATGGTGCAGACGCCATAACAAAATAGCGCCCTTGAGTAGTGTACCAGATAAAAAAATCATAGAAGCATAAAGAGACTGATATCTCAAAATACTCCCTCATTACACCAGGCATTGTACTGTTTCACTGCATATGGCATCATGGCCAATCCCACACTTGATTACTAGTTCTCCACTTATTTGGTTAACCATTGCACTTTTTACACAATTGTCAACATTACCACCATCCATGCAAAATCAACCAAAGTGTCCGGTACCCAGAATGTAAAATTGTCGGATGAAAAGCGTGTTTTTAAGTGGAAGTGTACAACAAATTATGTGATTTGCCGGATTTTGTCTGATGACAGTGATTTTGTCGGGTATCCTAGATACCAGGATACGGTAGATTTTGCATGCACAATTACCACCCTGACCTTCATTCATCCAAAGACAAAGAACGTTGAGGACTGACAACTTTATACACCCTCAGCACTCAAGCTTCAATATTGGGTGGGCCTGTTGTTAGATTATGGTGCTTTTATAATTCGTCGTTTAAAATAACTAAGAGAAGAAACAGTCGACATGTTTCAAATTGTTTGTTTAAAACAAATCCAGAAGTAATTTACCCATGAAACAATGCACAAATGTGTTCCCAACAAGGTTCTATGGAGGGCGGCAATTTCTCGCCACGTTTTTATGCGAGCGTGCAAAGGTTGACTTCTACTCAAACATTTATGCCTACCACTCACACGGCTGTTCAGGTTGCAAGCAATCTTCTGCAGATTCTTTATGTCCACCGTTCAGCATGATTGTTGACTGCCAGTGGTTGCTTCACGGCAGCCTGTACCAAATTGGCACCACCAACAACTTAAATGCATCACATCTCTCTCATGACAGCCTCCTGGCATCCCTCATAACGTTGCACAAAATATTCAAGGGCATCTTTGTTGTATCTTGACATCACAACTTCTGCTTGCAGCATTAACCCGAGAAAGAACAAAGAATTGCCACTTACACAGAAAAACACACCAATGGCACTTCTCCCTTCATTTCACTTCTTTGGGCACCGTCTGATTCAAATTGGCACCCAGCTAGCACCACGAAGGCCACACGGCACCTTGGAATTTTACACGGCACAAAAGGAAAAAAAAGCCAAACTAAAGAATGAAATCGATATTTTTTAGCTTTATAGTTCACATGGCCGTAAAGCTCTGAAGAAAATAATCGTCCGTTGCCATCATAACTACAGTGAATTCTGAATTCTGTTGCAGCTTACTATCACGTATAGGGTATTCCACGTTTAGTACGCAGACATCTCACCTGCACAAAGCTACGTATTCCTCCGCCTTGCAGTAGCACAAGAGGAGATTATTGGTTATAACTCGCCTGCAAGGTGTTAATTGTTATTGGCTTACAATATCGACGAAATGTAACATTTCGTGACGATTTATAAACTTATGTCTAACATTTACTGCTGGTGTAACTTTTTCACAGTAAGTTTCTACACAGGGACTACTCAGTGGTGTAACTACCGTGCTTCTGGGGTTGACAAGTCATTGGGTCTAACAGCCAAAACCGCCCCCCACCAACAACCAGAGGAAACAAAATATTGGAATGCTAGAATAAAACAAAACTAAAACAATGGTGAACGAAAACTTTTCAACAGCAAAGTATTCTTCCTGTGTTGTGTTGCCTCAATCTCTTGGTCTGGTGCTGGGCTCACAGCCATTGCCCAAGTCTTTAGTAGTGAAGTTTGTATGTTTGGAATCTTTGCAGTGGCTCACACAGGTGAAGGGAATGGAAGGGGGGAAACCACATGAAATTGAAGGTAAAATTTGCCAAAATTAGACAAATAAGGCATTCACTGCCACTGGAAAATTAGCAGCTCCCCGGTCATAAATACCAACTCGTCGATTACCTCAGAAGACTGCACATAACTTTGTCTCCAATGTTAACTAAGATAACAGGATTTTATTACTGTTTGTATTTGCATCAGGGGGCATGGCGACGGGTTTTATTAAGCTTTATTTACATTTTTTAAAAAAAATTAAGACCACAGGATTTCATTAATATTTGCAGTTTAGATATTTTTGTAAATTGAATTAAGAATTTTATTAAACTGGTTATTAACATTTTTAAGCTACTGCGAACCAATAATGCGTTCAATGACAGTTACAAGTTGGAAGGCGATCAGATACTGCCCTGGTTCTAACCATAACAGGATTTTGCTATCTTTGTTTGATTTGTCGACCACTGGTCTTGTTGATCATTTGGCCGACGAGCTCAAGTCCCGGCGATCAATGTACAGTTCCGGTAAAAAAAAACGCCCTTTTTCGTTATATCGAGGGTCGTAATAACAACCATGAAGAAATTCAGTTATCTCGAAAACTACTGGACGGATTTTCATGAAACAAAGACTGAACTGCTTATTAGATTGTCTACTATAGTTCTACCCTTATTAAATTGCTACGTTAATTGACTGAAAATAATTGGCTGAGCGAGAAAAATTTAATGATATCTGATGATATCTCGAAAACTAGTGGAAGGATTTTCATGAAACAAAGTCTGAATTGCATATTATATTTTTCTGCTGCATATTGCATGTCATACGTATAGAAATATAGCATATATCATAACGATAAATCCAGTTTTTGTTTTATTCAATTCTATCCAGGAATTTATGAGCTATATTATTAGATATCAACTCGTGTTGCTCGCTCGGCCAATTACATTTGGCTGCTTACCATTATGTGTAATACATGTAGAAATGTAGCTGATATCATAATAAGCAACCCAGTTTTTGTTTCATTCAATTCTGCCCAGTATTTTTGGAGAAATCAACATTTCGGTCAGTGTCACATTAATTTTGCAACTTCTTCCGTATAACGAAGGCGTTTTTTTTTGACCGGAACTGTACAGTCAATCACATGTCCATATGCCCATCACCTGGTGTCGTTCAGTTGTCCGTCGATTAAACAGGTGTCGTTCACTTGTCATGAAACCCTAAAACTGGATTTTTAAGGTTTCAAATGTACTAAAATTGTTGAAAATGAGTTAACGCATTGCATGCCGGTTCTGAGGGATTTAACGCACTCCCCCCTCTCTTCTTAGAGCCCTCACCCGAGTTTTTTAAACTCTGACAAACAAAATTTCTAGGATGTCACCGATTTTTTGTAATTGCTGTCATTTTTTAGTTGGGGTCCCTGAATTGTTGGTCAAAGGGGACCTCGTGTCCTCAGTTATGCCACTGAGCTTATATTTACTTGCTGCAGACTTTTCAGTCGAAGTGATTCCCTGATACCAATTCCGTGAAACATAGTGGCAGAATTACAAATTTTCAATTCTTAGAAATTCTCTGCGAAGCCATGGAAGTCGAGCATCCTGAATAGACTAGTCGAAAATAACCAACCTTTTTAATTGGCGAAAGTCTCATTACCAGGCAAAAGCAAAGACGACGGGCAAAAACGAGATCTCGCCACAAAATCCCATTTTGTTCTCGCAGCAGCAGATGCAAAGAGTCCCAACAGTAATGGTGGCTTGGATCTGTCAGCCCCAACAGCTGCTCGGGCTGTTTGGTTTGACAACCTGTTTACTCTTTGGCTTGTTTGTTCACGATCTGTTTACGTTTCTGAACCTACAACGTGCCGCGTGCCCGTTTTACAGAGTCCAAATTAGCTCGGTGCTGAGAACAAAGGAGGAAGTTGCTTTCGCTTTCGATGTGTTTGTCAGGAGCTCTCTCGTTCTTTCGATTAAGATAAATAAACACAAATTAAAACAGAGCTCGCAGAGTAATTTGTACGATAGAAGGGGCGGGGACGTTGGGTTGGGCTGGTGACTAACAAGCTACGGTTATGGCTATCCCCCCCAAACCAAAATTGGTACAAGAGAAGCCGCCAACTTTCCAAAAAAGGTCGGCCTTTGAAAGTAGTGATATCATTCAACCAACGAAAGGCAGCCACGGTTAATCCTATTAGTCAAGTTAATCGCACCGACTAATAGTTCGAAAGTTAAATGAAAACAAGAAGACCGCTACGCGCGGTAACAACTTTCAAGTTTTCATTTAACGTCGAAAGTATTATTCGGTGCGATTTATACGGCTAATAGAATTAACCTTGGCGGCCTTTCCCTGGTGGAATAATATCGCAATTTTCAAAGTTGGCGGCTTCCCTTATACCAATTTTGGTTTTGGGTGGATATCACAACTTTTATAGGAATGTGAATGTACAAAAGGTGACACGGTCTTAACGTCATCTCTACCTTTTTTTTTGCTGGAGGAATTGCATGCCTATAAATTTTTTGTCATTCATAATTTTCACCTTTGTCATTGCCCAATTAGCAGTTACGTCCGCCAAATTGACACGGATTGGTTTATTGTATGTACATGCTTCACAGCACCAATTGCTTTCAGGAAATATCCCTACAATTGTTTCTCCGGCCATATGGCAGCAATTTGCAGTGCTGCAGCCATGCAACAACAAAATGGGCGCTAGCTTGGCTGCACATACAAGACGGCCACTTTCTACTAAGGATATGCCTTCATAATTTTCTAATGGCAATTAACCAATGGTTGGCCAGTAAACGGCAGCCATCAGCCAATCACGCCTCCTTCACCGATAAAAGGAGCACACGGTATGTATTATCAGTTAAAAATGTCAGCTTTTGTCCCTCCCTGCTGTTTTTACGATCCTGCCAATCAAGCCTACATAATGCTTGCTTATGTGCAGGGTGACCTCAATTGAGGGCACGCTTTGTAAGGGGGTCCCGAGAACGCGAACAAAGCGAGCCGCAACATCCAAGTGGTTAGTGTCCTCGACTACAAACCAAGTGAATGCCGGTTCGAATCCCGCAACTGACCCAAAAATAATTCATGCATGAAAGGGTTAACATAGGTAAACAAGCATATGCTATTTTATCAGATACAACTGTCAGCGTTATACGAACATATTTTATGATCGAATCATCTGGTTCCTGTTCTCCGCCACATATCGCACGTACGACAAAACTACATTTAGTAGGCCTAAACCAATTTTTGACCAAATACGGCGTATCTGATAGTCACGCGAGTCATGACCCGACTTGCCAGCAACGCACGATTAATCTCTGGTTACCATAGTGACAGAACGATCAGCCAGCATCCATTAACTTCCGCCCAAGGGCGTATAGGCCTGATCGTCACTAATACTTGAAGCGTGCAGCAGACACAACCGCAGTACGTAACATTTTAAATGTGGTACTTAAATAAAAATGTAAACAGTTGAATTTACATTAACAAAGTGAAAACACGCACAACAATCGCTTTGAATTTCGCACGACACTTATCATTCCCACCTTGAACACTGTGTCTGGTAGCGTGGAATGTGGCAATGTCAGCGGACTACAAGTTTTGCCTTTTGGAATTTCGTTGAGCAAGAGAAAAAAAATGACTCGCATTTCAGCTAAAAAGCTGACAACTGTAAACCATTCTGTTAATTTCGAGGCTCCCAAATGGGTCTCGTTGGCAGCCAGTGATACGATGGAAAGGCGCATTTATTTCGTAGATGCTGACTTCCTGAGTGGAGATGTTGTTTTAAAGAGGGCGGAGGCAATCAGTGCAAGTACGAGCGTCGATACCTCCGTAATTTGCAACAATTTTGTGGCATTTGTTTCAAACTTGGCGGGAATGATCATGGTGAGTAACTTACAGCACCAACAGATCATTCAGCATTGAGTCAAATACAGATGTGCGAGGGGACAGGGGGAGATCCCTTTAACACTTCCATCAGACGAAATATCCATATGTAAGTCCGATATAAGACTAGTGGAACCCTAGTCAGGGTCCCACTAGTTCGCATTGCAGAAGAGTAAAATTAAAGGATTAGTCAAATGGTCAAATACTGCAACGGCGATTTAGTGTCCAAAGGAGACCAACCACCGGAAGAGGATAAGACTGGGAAATTCAATACACCGTGCAACATGCACGGGTCCGTCTAGTGTACGTAGCCTAATATCCCAAGAATTAAGAAAATTATCAATATTTTTTTTCATCACGAGTGTTTTGGCCCGTATAAATTCACGAGTGCTATTTAGTCAAACGTTACTTTCACGAGTGCGAGGCATGAGGAATCTACCCATAAATAGCACGATTTAATTTAATGGGTTAAAACACTAGTATTGAAAAAAATTGATAATTTCCAATAGCCCGCAGGATATTTAGTCAGAAAATCTCTCGTCATTATTTTTCATTATTCTGCACTCTAAATTACACAGAATTAATAATTAATAATAATAACAATTTGTAATTATAATTTATTAATTAAGAATTAATTAAAACAATTAGTTAAGACGAATTATTGACACTTGTTTTATTACAAAACGGCGCTCCGAATTTGTTGCTAGGTTAAGTGATCGGCAGTTAGGCCTAACGATGTAGCGAAGTTGCCAGAAGCGGGTTTCGGTTTCGTGTGATGCCTGGTGTTCATCGGTAACGCAAACGAAAGACACCCAGCGTATTTCGAAAGAGAGGCCTTCGGGATTGTTTATAGTAGGAAAATACGTATATTTATTTTAAACGAATGCAACAAACGTTTCGTAACATATCTAAATTGTACCTGTTAAAAAGAGTTAAGCGAAGAAGAGGTGTCAACTTCAAATACCTCTGGGCATGTTTTGCATTACAGTGCGTCGACCAATGAAAGCTACAGGATATTCCCTCACTGATGTCAGTGTTAATTGTAGCCAATGGACACCGACTGATAGTGATAAGACAAACAGCAGCTTTCTTATCAGTGTCAGTCGCTTGTGATTGGACGAATTTGGTACACAATCAAGAGAACAAATTTCTGCAGGAAAATTCTGACGACTAATTTACCTACAAATTACAACGCCAAAAATTATACAGCCAAATTTTTCACGATAACAGGTACTACTGTGAAAAATTTGGCAGTAAGATTTATATTTTGTGCGTTGTAATTTGTAGGTAAATTAGTCTGTCACAAAAATTTGTTCTCTTGATTGTGTACTAAATTCGTCCAATCACAATCGACTGACAATGATAAGAAAGCTACTGTTTGTCTTATCACTATCAGGCGGTGTTTATTGACTAAAATTAACACTAACATCAGTGAGAGAATATCCTTAAATACCTTTCGGCGTGACGGCATACGACAATTTCTTTCACGTCAGTGGGTTTAATGAAGAGTCCAAGGGCTGATGATCTCGAGCATTACGCTCCAAACTTGAGTTCACCGTCACACAAAAATCTTTCTTTGAATTTACTGACACTAATTACACTATTATAAAAATTCTTACTTTTAATGATCCGTAAAGACCTCACTTTTCACAGGCTGCAAATCTTGAAATTCAACTTACCTAGAAGAAAAAAGAAAAGAAAAAACAAACACATTATAAAATTGGTTCGAAAATATTTGTTTGGCAAATTACAATTTTAAAATATACTACACTTTTTCATTACTAAATAAGGACCACACAAATAAATTTTCTTAACATTTGGAGTTCAGTGTCAGGCTTTAACCCACAAGAAATCGAACAGCAAAGAAGGGTTTTACTGTGTGCCGGGACGTAGTTAGCCATAGCCAAAGAAAAGCGCAATGGCGCGCGAGCAAAAAATAAAAACAAAAAATACTGAAATTCAAAATGAGTGGACGATTGTTTTCAAGAAATATCTCGAGCCCAATTCACTCCTTACTGCATAGCTAGGGGACTTTGCACAGAGTCACACATATTAGGCATTAAACACAAGTTGCAGCTTGGTCTATTCCTAGCAGAGTATAGGGTGACAACCTTTCGAGTTACCTGCGCTACACCAATTAGCTTTTCTGTGGTCCGGACCCTCGTATTTGTAGGGGGGGGGGGGGGGACGAAAAATAGAAGTCGCCTGAGGCATTACGTTGTGTAACCGTCTAACAGGTCCGAGCCGGTTCTAACTGGTTTCAACAGGATGACTGGCTCGTTACCCGGCTGTTGGCGTTCGGCAAAGTTCCGGTTTGGGCGGAAGTTGACTGAACGCTCAAGCAGCATATGTAACTGCAAGGTGCACCGTGGGGGGTTGACTCGCGTTGCACCCTGCTATATGTAATTAGCGTGTTACACATCAATTCCCTCAGAGCCATGTAAACAACTCATTTTCAGATAACTGAGTGCCTTTGAAACACTTCAAAACAAAAATTTCTGATTTTTTCTGCAATAAAATGCCTTACTTTATTTGCGTCAACTAAAACTACTTGTAATTTCGGGTGTTGGAAACCTACAGCAAATCCATCCTGGGAGGGGAGGGGGCCTCCAGGATGTATTCGCCGTAGGTTTCTGCCGTTAGGTTGTTTTCTAGTCGTTACCCACATTACCGTTAACAGCTTAGTTAAACAGAAAGGAAAACTAAATCGGCTGAATAAGTGGCAAATCCAGGTTTTTTTTAAAATTGGTTTCGTTCTTTTTGACTTTGCTTTCGTTTTCTTTCATTTTGGTTTCATTATGTTTCAAATTGATTTCATTTTTTGGCCCTATGGTTTCGTTTCTTTTTATTTTGCCTTCGTTTCTGTTCAGTGTAGTAGTAGACAGCTAATTTTACAAACCTTAAGTCGAAGCAAATTAAACGAAGAATACTAAACCACGCGCAATGGCTGTTTGCCGTGACGTCACCATAAGTTAGCCAATGATGAACGAGAACAACGGTTGTTTGGCCGTCTGAGTGGACTAGCCCAGTCACGTGACATGCACGTCACAGCAAACAGCCACGGCGCATGGTATAAATGTAACTTGCAGTAAATAAATTAGATGTCGGTTTAAAAACGCATTAAATGAATTATTTACTACACACAGTAATATCCACATATTGCTACAGCTACGATATTTAGAAAAAAACCAATGCGGTGAGAATTTCTGTCTGTAATATGTTCGAGCACTTAACTTTTTTTTTTAATAAATTTTGTGCTCGAACACATTACAGACAGAAAATACACTGATGATTCTCACCACATTGCTTTTTAAAAATCTCGTTCACTTAATTTTAGATAGCCATATTACTGTGTAAGTTATAGTAAATCATTGATTTAATTGGTTTTTAAACCTATATCTTAATTGTTTTACTGTAAATTACATTTAGTATTCTCTGTTTAATTTGCTTCGACTTTAAGATTTATAAAATTAGCCAACAACTAAATCAAACTGAAAAGAAAACGAAAGCAAAATGAAAAGAAAGGAACCCAAATTGCAAAGAAACGAAAGTAATTTGAAACATAACGAAACCAAAATGAAAGAAAACGAAAGCAATTTGAAACATAACGAAACCAAAATGAAAGAAAATGAAAGCAATTTGAAACATAACGAAACCAAAATGAAAGAAAACGAAAGCAATTTGAAACATAAAGAAACCAAAATGAAAGAAAACGAAAGCAATTTGAAACATAACGAAACCAAAATGAAAGAAAACGAAAGGAATTTGAAACATAACGAAACCAAAATGAAAGAAAATGAAAGCAAAGTAAAAGAGAACGAAACCAATTAAAAAAACCTGTAAATACAGATGCAAGCCTATTTCCATTACTTTTTGGACCTTGTCAGACAACCTGAGTGGGAGTTGAACCCTCAAACCTTTGAGACCACAGGCCGAAGCTCTACCACTAAGCTATGCTGAAAAGGCCTCCTTAGTTGTTTGGATTTGAAAGATTTTCGTTTTGTTGCTTGATTCATCGCCTCCCCCCCCCCTCCACCCCATTAATATCTCTAGAATTTCAGGGGTCGTACACAATAGACGAGACCATTTTCAAGTAATTTTCAAGGCCAACTTGAAACCAATTTCTTATTATAACTTTCCCAAAAAAATTATATTTATATGCTAATCTGCACAATTATCGTAATATAATGTTTCGTTTCCACCGAGTGTGTCAGCGAAAATCGAGTATGATGAAAAGTCAACGTCAATGTTACACATTGCACATCACGTCCGTCTCCTTTACGTGCATACAGTTTGACGTTAATCACACACCATACTTTTGTTTTGCTTACCGCTTCCAGGAAAAGAAACCCATACCTTTAAAATTTACTGCCTGTCCAATCTTTAGTAAACATCTACGTATCGTTCAATGCATTTGGATGATAAAACTATTTATTTATTTACTTAATATACTAATTTATTACTAATGTATAAAATTATTAATATTACCACGAATTGGTGAGGGAGTAGCACGTTTGCCCTCTACTGGTTTGCACGTCACGCAGTTAAGCCTATATTTATGTGATTTGTGATTAGGTCATATTTTGAGTGTTGGGGTGCCTACTTTTGTGTGATTAGGCTATATTTGAATGAATGGGCCTATATTTATGTTTTTTTTCTAATTAATTTCTTTGTGCCTTAAGTCAGCCAAAGCAATCTAATGCTTGTATGGCTGAACCGGCTCAATTTTGAACATTACCATATTTTTTTTTTGAGAGAAGAAATATCCGGTAAAGGGAGGCGCCAACCCGGGGATTTGAACCGGCAAACCTCCGATCATCGTTGGGGTCGAAAGACTGAACAGAATTTGCCAGAATAGTTCCCACAGCCACTGAAGGAGCATGGTAGCCTCTCACGCTACCCTGGCCGGCAGTCCTGGCGGGGACTTTGTCAGGGTCCCCCCTTCCAGGGGTTCGACCAGATCCGTAAACCTCCAGCAACCAGACTGAGCTCTCTCACGACTCAGCCACGAGGCTTATATTTGTGTAAGTGCTACGGTTGGGAGCACGTCAACAGCTAAGCATGCCTATATTTATGTGATTAAGCAGTATTTATGTGGTTAGGCCTATATATTTATGTAGTTAGGCCTTACTTGCGGGATAGGCCTATATTTATTTGATTACACCTACATTTATGTAATAAGGCATACAGTCGGCAAATGCGTTGCAGATCCAGGAAGAACCGTGATGCTAGATCGAGTTTAGGCTACGGGCGAATTTATATTTTTAAACTCTTTTGACAAGAATTAATTTTCCTATCACTTTTCTTTCACGTCCTATACGTGAGATTCGAACTGGCATTCAGTTGGTTAGGAGGCGAGGATGCTGACCGCTGGGCTCATTTGCTCGCTTTGCTCGGGGGTTTTCGGGTCCCCTCACTAAGCCCACGGAGTAACCACGGTACTTTTTATTCCAGTTATTGACTGGAAAGGAAACCCTGGAAAGTGTATGCCGGTCAGTGCCAGCAATCGTACTCTGACAGAATTCCAAGCCCCTCAGTGATTATGGGCCCTATAGAGCAGTGACACGACGTAGTATTATTGTATATAACTCTATGCTGGAGCCTTAATGGGTTAGCTGCAAGGGGCACTGCAGAGAGAAACAGAAGGGCGTCATACTGAAGGCGATGCTGCGAAGAGTGATTTCTTAGACCTAAAACGCGCGATTTTTGTTGTTGGACAAAACAACGTTATTTTAAGCCTAAGAAATCCGCTCTTCCGTTGTTTTTCCCTCCATTTTTTATGTAGTGCACCTTGTAGTTATGCCCTCCAAAACCCATACTGGTGCCAATATGGCGGCAAATGTCACTGCTCTATTCTGTGCCTTACCTCTAGCCCCCATGAGAGATAATCTTAAGTTTTTTTGTTTTTTTTTTG
>JAHWFP010140812.1:0-24479 GCA_023313725.1 Lithobius niger | reverse complement strand
AGTGATTGTGATAAGGTGTATGTTGGAGAAAGTTCTCTTTGTTTGCAGGCTCTGCTTAGCTGAACATAAAGAGAATGGCATTGAATGAGCCTGGTGTGTTAGGTTTTTTTTATTTTTTATTTATTGGGCAAACTTTACATGTATTTTTTTGCGTGATTTATTTTAAGTTTACTTGTTTAGGGGTCTTTCCATCAATCCCACACTTTCCCAGACAGTATAATGACCCATTTCACGTACTCTATGCCTAGCAAGTGCACATTTCTCCTTACCGTTTCTTTTCATGTTCTTTGAAAGCGAGCCTGTAAACACTTAGATGACTATTTTATGTTTGGTTACATTGGTTTGGCTTTATCTGACTGATTGAGTGTTTCCGTTTTGTGACAAGATAGGGCAGAAATGGCATTGTTTGAACTAATGAGAACACTCAGGCTGATGGGCAAAAGGACTTAGGGCGCGTTTACGCAACGACTCGCTTTTGCATTCTCGCAGCTGAAATTTAATTGCGATGGCAAAGGTGTCGTTGCCATGGTAACAACGCCTCCTGGCTTAGCTAAATCGACATCGTTTGAGCAAATGCTTGCAGTCTTTTAAATCGTGACAGTAAGATGAAGAATTCCTCCTGACGAAACAGTTTTCCCAATCGCTTCTAAACTCAATTATTGACTAGTTTCGTTGCGAACTGGCAGAGCTAAAACCGCCGCCATGTTGGAATTTCAGCCCAATTTCTAGCTTCTAGCTGAGAGAATGCAAAGGAGAGTCGTTGCGTAAATGTGCCCTTAGGTTGTTAATGTTTTTACATCTTGTAGGCTTGTGGCAAATTTTACTTGTTTAATTAAGACGCGTTTACGTCTAATCAGTTTTAAGCATGATCATTTCCCTTGATTATTTATCTAAAGCCCTGATTCCGAATAGAAGTCCCGTCCATCCGTCCGTGTAACAAAAAATCACAGTAACCAACACTAAAGAAGTAAGACTGCGGTGCCAGTGCACGAGGCTAATCATCGCGACGTTACAAAATAGCAACAATAAGATCTCTGGAAACAGTGTAACCTAATTTACCATACCATAATATTATTAGCCAGCAACAAAGAATTGTTTAAACGATGCTGGACGATTAAAATGAAAGGATTAGTGAAAACCTTATAAATATTCAAAGCACGCAAAAGTACACAGATGGGTTCGCTCACTCAGTCAGCGTTTATTAGCCAGACAAACATAATTGAGTGCACGGGTAATGTGTGATGCACCGTTTGCAACATGGGTGTGGGGGTGGCGGGGGGATTGCTTTATAAAACAGCCAGCATAGCTGGGCTGGAAAGTCTGATGCAACAGTTAGCCTGGAAATTCTGATTCACCGTTAGCAACGTGGGGATTGGGGGGGGGGGGGTGTTTTAGGAAATAGCCAGCGTTGCTAGCCTAGAAATTCTAGTTTAATAAGTAAGAAAATATTCTGTTGTTTCCTTACCTTGTTAAGTGAACATTATAGTAGGTAAACAAATTAAAAAAATTACTGATTAACAGGTGGTTTTTAGTACCTTAGCGAACAAAGAACAAAAGAAATGAAACTTAGTAAGCTACGACGGGTGTTAGTTTATTTACACAGTATTTTAAGTCAGCATGTAGGCAGCTAGCCCATTGTTAAACAACTCGCATTGCAACCATTTTTTTTACAGATTTTTCGCAGTCTGCGAATGCGATCGAAATATTGTTCTACGGATGTGTCAGTAGGTTAGGTTAGGTAAGGTGAGGAACTAGACGTTCAGTATTTTGTTTGATAGAAAAGTTATAGTGCCTGTTTTTTTCTGGCGTTGTAACTAAAATATTTATAGTGTTTGTATTCAATTATGTTCATAATGGTACACGTTTTATTAAAAACAGCACATCGTCCACAGTAGGGAGACAGGCATCTGAACGCTTTCCGTTATTTATCTCCCTCCCCCTTCATACACTATTCAACGCGATACTAGTATAATATAACACGGTATAATATGAATTCCATCACATTTCCATTTGAGCTACTGTCATGAAATTTAAGGTACGGTATGAAAAAAAATAATCCATTCATACGAACATGCCAGAATGTAACAGGACTCGTCACAAAATAATTAACTTAACGATCTGCGCAGATACTGCCTTGCTATGAATTTCTTGTCAATTTGCTGAAGTTTTCTTTGTATGCTCAAAGAAAAATAACTGTGGAGCAAACATTGTTCATTTTGTATTTCTCCTTTTTTTTTTGTAAGTTAACGATCGTTGCAGTCACTGTAGTTTGGCTGGGAGAAATACCCTCTTAACCCTGAAGGAACGAAATTTCATTTTAAAATATGCGGGAATCGGAAAGCAACCTTGAGCAGTTAGTTTATCGAGTGTGAGAAAGACTGAAAAAAATATCAGTTGCCCAATATTTTTGGACGATTGTTCTAGAATGGGGATCTGTCTATATATACGCTTAGGATGCACTTAGCAAAATGATCTTAGCAAAATCATCATGCACTATAATGAAAAAGGGCGAGTGGCCGACAATGTCTGTAACAATCAGTAACAAACGAAAAACTGCTTCCATAATGCTGGCTATTAGAGCCAAGTTTCAAGGATGTGGCCTGTAACAATCAGAAAGAAGGCGAACGGGTTCATTCTTACCACGGTAGCAAAGATAAAATAATGACCGCCCGACAATGTGAACGGTTGTGTCCTGTAACAATCAGTAACAAACGAAATATTGCTTTAATAATGTTAGCTCTTAGAACCGACTTGAAAAAAAGACATTTACTTCTCTAAGAAAACAAATCAGCAGGGGTCCCAAGGGACGAAGAGCAGGGATGGGGGGAAATTCAGACCACACAATGTGGGAATGCGGAGGGGAAAGGGGTTCCCAGGGAAGCCTCATGGGTGCAAATCGAACCATACAGTGGGAAAATGTGAGGGGGGGGGGCCCGGTCGTTCCGAGGAGGCCACGAGGGCCGGGCGGCTTAACACTTTCATTTCATGCTGCCCAGAAAATATTTTGCTCAGGCGTGCGGGAACCGGCTAGACGGGCGTATGCTACGCCGGGGGTACCTGTAGCTAGTTTAAAATAAAAGGATTAGTAATGGGTCCTTGAAAATCCGGAAGTATCCTGGAATTGAAAATGAAACTTCATGCCAGGAAATATGCTTGACGAAAGTGAAAAATGATTCAAGGTCTGGAATATTCCTGGAAATCTACTTAAAGGTATGCTTCCCTGTTTGGCCCAGTTTTGTAACATTACTTCAAACGTGTATCAACGTTGCAAAGACATTCATTTTCCCCTTTTTCCCTAGTGAGAAACGGTTTTGTTACGTTCACTTTAAAGGTACATGCATCCCTGTTGGCTTTCCTGTATGACACAGTATGGCTTGTGTTTGGGGTCGAAGTAGGCTTGGTGCCTTCGCGTTCATTTTTCATGATGGAAAATGAACTCTTTCAACAGTCCACGATTTTGGTAAAGTTTGGTAAAGTATGTATGTCCTCTGGGTCAGTCTGGTGTTAAAGTTGAGAAATGTTAAAATTTAATGAATTAAGTCAGAAATCGTGAAATAACCTAGTTACAGCTACCCCCCCCCCCTCATAATTTCAGACTTTCGTGATTTTAACTACGAAAACTTAAAGGTACATGCATAATTCAAACGTATGTAAATGTAGCCAACACAGTCATTTTCTTTCTTTTCTTTCGTGCGAGATGATTTTGCGACATTAAATGTTATGTAAATGTTGTAAATGCTAATCTTAACGGGTCGCACAACATACCGGAAGGATGTATGTCCTTTTAATGCAACTTAAAACCACAAAATTGCAATATCTTTAGCTTTAGGATCGCAAATTTCAACGCTACCATAGAGTTGCACCAGATGCAATTAAACAGCCCTGAAGACAGCGTTGCAGGTACTGTTCAAGCCCTGGCCGCGAAATAAATAACTCCGATCTGAAGTAATAAAAAAATCGTTCCAATTTTGGTACTTGCCTCCACATTCTGTGATGTTCTTCTTCCGAATGTTATGAAGTGTCTTGATTCACTGGAATTTCGTAAATTGAAGACAAATCTAACTTCGCCTCCCGGATCTGTCACAGACAATATTATGTGTTGCCCAACCATTTTTCGTATTTAGACCAACTTACTTGGACTTTGAGGCCACTGTTTTAAACTTGTCATGCCAAAATCGAATATGAACTGGACGCAAAATTTCTTTGCATTAAGAGTGATAAGTCCTAAGAATTTTCTGAATAAGAATATTCTTTCTGTTTCTCTGTAAACATCTTTAAATGAATGTTTAATCTTAATAATTTAACACTTTTTCGTAAGACATCCCAAATTTTGGTAAAAAGACTTAATCTTTGAAATCCTTCTGCTTTTCACTTTTTCAAGTTGGATGTGGGAACCTTTCCTGTCCCGTTTTTTTTTCAGGCCACACTTATTATTATTATTATTTTAGAGGCTGTATCAATTTGTATTGTATAATCAACTTGTAATTTGTAATACAAATTTATAATATTGTTATGTATTTTAATAAGACTACAGAAACTTCAAAATAGTTAAGGTATTGTTTGGACAAGAAAATAAACATACAGATGGGATTTACTATAAAAATAAACTACTAAAAATTAAAGATTTGAGAGATTATATAATTAGAATAAAAAATTATTACAGTAACACTCATAAAGATCTCCATGATACAAAAAGTTAACGATTAAAAAAAAAGATATCCAAAAAATTTAAATTGCCAGAATGGAATAATTGTTATGGAGTAAGAAATAGATCATTTTATGTACCTGACATTTTCAATAAACTAGACAGTGACATGTTATCATATGAAAGTATTATCAAACTTAAAACTAGGTTAAAAGATTTATTAGTAGAAAAATAGAAAAGTATAAAATGATATCTATTCAAAATATGAAGAAAAATGAAGGAAATGATTTATAAAATATCTAAGAAAAATATTTATCTTTTTGTTTTTTTTTGTACTAATGTGCTAATTTATTGTTTATGTAAGTTATTGTAGCTCACACAAGTTTCATTGAAACTTCCAGCAATGTCATGTAATAAAATTTATTTATTTATTTATTATTATTTATTATTAAATCGTTGTATGTTGTATCTCGTGCAAAGTGTGTAAATAAAGTATTATAATTTTATTTTATTATAACATATTTTATTATAATATAATATTATTATTATTATTATTATTAAATGACTTAAAATAAATGACATAAATTACTTAAAAGAAATCAATTGGAATACAGATTGAACAATTTATACAGATGATATTTTATGTCATCATCTCCATGAAAAAAAAAATAATGTGGTGAAGGATTTACAAAATGACTGCAATAAAATGTACGATTATTTCCACAATAATGATATCAGCATCAGCGTCGAGAAAACGTGTTTTATGCCATTTAAGACCTCACATATGGAGATAGGTAAGGTATCTATAACAATGCACCATAATGATTGTTTAATGAGAAATTGTGATTGCAAACAAATTACTGCTGTAAATAGAACAAAATACTTAGGACTTGACATTGATACGAATTAGACATTTTAGCAACATATTGAGGATTTGAAAAATAAAATTAGAAGAAATATACCAATACTATACAAAATTAGAGATATTTTAGATATGCACACTGAGAAATTAATACGAAACTTATATTATGTCTAATGTGAGGTATGCTTTAACCATTTATGCAACAACGTCGAAAGGACTAATTGAAAATTTACGAAAAAATATTAAATAAAGCAGCTAAAATTCTCTTTAATAACAAATAGAATAAAGAGAGAAGAAAGGAAATATTAACTGAAAATAAACTCATGACTTTAAAAATGTTCATTGATTTTACTATAATAGTGCAAAATTACAAGAAAAAGGATTGGAAAGAAAATGTAATGAAAGGTGTAAGAAATTCCTATGGGAAATGTGGAATGAGCTACGTAATTCCAAAAGTATTTAATAAATTACCAGAAGAATTAAGGAACTCGGATTATAACTTTAGGAAAGAAATCAACAAAATTATAATAAAGCTTTATTTTAGTCTTTATTATAGGAACATTGTATATTGTAGTTATCGTAATATAATAATAATATATAGTAATAATAAAATTATAATTTAGTGAAGTTTGTGTAACACTTTCTGACTTTTACCATGTATTGTATTTTGTTAACATGCACATACAAACCCCTTGGTTTCGTGCAAAGTGTGGAATAAATTATTATTATTATTATTATTATTACTATTATTATTAGCCTATTATTATTATTATTATTATTATACATAAAACGACGTTGAATAACCGCTAGTAAAACCAGGTTGAAGGTGTAAAAAAATTGATCTCAGAATGGGTTATGGTGGTGTAATGCAAACACTGCCGTTTATTCACTAAATATAGAAACTGCTTGCGCAATAATGTATGTGATTTGGGCTTAGGTTGAATTATTAATTTACACGATGGTAAAAAAAAAAAAAAATTTACATCAAGAATGTTAACACTTCAACACGGAAATGGCTGTGTTCTGCCTGTGCAATTAAATGGAAATCAGTACTATAAACGCGCACGCACTACGACGTTGGATTCCCCCGCAGTGGAACTCGCATACTCTTCCCCCCTCATTCCATAATATAAAAAAAAAACTAGCCAAGATTTGACCCAAATATCGTTGTGCCCCCTTCCTCCCCCCAAATATATTTTCGTGTACATTCCTGTACACACACGTAGAACAGACCCACTTCTTGTGATGAACGTTAAAATTCCCACGCTATGTAACGGTGGCGCTGCAGTTGGTTCGTTGGCTTCAACCAGCCTGGCAGCCAAGTCTCATCGTGCTTCTCGGCCAGAGTCTTCCTCACTCACTCACTTTTCCTCTTCCCTTCCCCCCGGGATTGAAAATGGAACCACGATTTCAAAATGGCGGCGCACTCTTCTCTCTAGACGGAGAGCGTGTCTGGAGGTTGGTAGGTCTGCCGTCGCCATGCTGAGACTCCTACCTCCTCCTCCTCCCATCCTTCCCCCCCCCCCCCCCCATCCTCCTTCTCTCTCCCCTCCTCCCCCCCACCTCTCCTCATGGCCACGCGTCGAGGCTGCAACGCTGGCTGACGGAGAGATGTACGACGACGAAACGGGGGTGTTACTTCCACGCCGAACGGTCAAGCCTCGGAACGTGATGGCCGCCGTGCGCCGACATCTTGTGGCTGGCTTCTCCGCCTTACCTACGGTATTTCGTGGCCTCTCGGACATTTCTTTGCTGGGGTTTATGTGTCTAGCCAATTACGCTGTCTGGATTTGGCTGGAATGCTATCCGAGAAGCGAGCTAGCTTCGTTCTCTGCCACCACCAGCTTGAGCGGCGGGAGCGAGCGAGGCAGTAAGCGACGACAGACATAACAAGGCGATCGGCGAGATTCTCCACGTGTCATATCGTCACGTTATAGCCTTGTGCGTCTGCCTGTGTGTTTGCGGGGATGTACTTTTATCCGTTTCTTATCGATTGCGCTCGCCTTGCGTGATCGTGTTTTTTCTTCGCTTGCTTTTTTTTTTTTTTTATCTTGTTCGCAGTCTATTGCTATTTTATTCCCGCTTTTGTTGTGTTCATTGCCCCACGATTACTTCCTGTACCGCTACGATTTCTGATTGTGACTTTTCATGTTGCAGATAGGCCAGGATCCGCTGACAACCGGCTTTACACCTATCTCCCGTTCCCTGAGACCCTAACTTGTGATATTAAAAATTCACAGGTTAGTATCTCAGGCATGGGTGGTAGTGAGTTAACTTCACGTCGGTCTCCAGGAATCCAGGAATCCAGGAATCTCCACAGATGAAGAGATGATGAGACGACACGAAGAGAATCCATCAAGGATGGATGGTGCCTCCGCCGTCATCACAACAAACAGAAGGTTACACGTGTGATGAGGATTATCTAGGAGCAGAATTCTAGATGACCTCCATTCCTCAAGGTGTGATTCCTTCTAATTTGGATACTACACGACACGAATTATCAATTTTCAACCCTTCCTACGACGTGAGAATCGGCGGGAACCTGGAATTGTGGAACAGAAGCCTTGCAAGTGTGTGTGTGCGTGTGTGTTTTGTAGGCTTGGCGCGAGACGACCTGGCATGTACAATCTATGAATAAGGATGTTCCGCCGTTACTGCTATGCCGTGGCATGTCTCCAAATAAAAGATTCCGTAGGCACGTGTGGACATATGGCAACCCTTCTAACAAGGATATGGTGGTTATTATAAATACGGATCCGTATAAAAGCATTTTGGCGAAGTTATTGAAGCTGGATTTTGCAGTTTGGGAATCCGCACTGCTCTCTACTGGAATTTTTGGAAAATAAAAAAAAAATAAAATGTTGAAATAAAAGTGGATTATTCTGACTCGCACAGGTTGTTTACTAAACTTGTGTGTGTATATGTCGGAATTTAAGTGAAATGGATTAAGTGAAGTGGAAATGTGAATGAGACACTTCGTGTTGGAACAAGTGTGTGAAAAGGTAAGTTTAGTTATTATTGTTGAGTGTCGAATTGTTGTTCACATGTGTGATGTAAATTGTTCGTTTTCTTATGTACATTAGTGTTGTAATCGAAGTTACGAACATAAATATTAAACGATGATATTTTTCATTTGTCAGTTCATACATTTGTGTTGTCTTTAGCCTTAGGCCTAAATTTGAAACAGCCAACCAAACGTAAACATATTAGCATATCATTAATACTTGTGAAAAGCACTGAGTTGGGCTCATAACCTAATGGTGATTCCTTTATAGACCGAGCACCTAATTTTGAGAAAAAAATAGTTTTTAAGTATAACGACAATTTGTTACGTGTGATTCTAGGAAGACAGTCCAGGAAGGTAGGTGATCATAGATCAAGCATGATTACGTAAGTGTATCATTTGGTCAGGATCTGGTTGATATTAGAAAAACAATGAAAGTTGTTATCACATGCACAAAAGTGCAACAAGTTATGTGCTACCCTCAATACTGGCTTTCACGTGTGACTCAGTTTTCCAACATTAGGTCTAACCTGTGTAAGTGTTGCAAACACGTTCATTATTACTGTGTTTTTTCCCTGATGTGCGACAGTTTTGCCTGATTCATTTACCCTGTGCTAGTGTTGCAGAGCTATTTACGTGTGGGATATTCGAAAACAGTAAAGGGTTATGCTATCAACTGCCTTTTATAATGTAAAAAAGATTTGCTTTGTGTAAAACAGTCAACAAAGGCATTGAAATGTCTTCAAATGCTTTCAGTCAACGGGCCTAACGGAAATTGTTAGGCCTAGTGAAAACACCAAGCCAAAAAACTTCGAAATTTATTCCCTTTGAAATATTTTTGGTATTATTGAGGTTCTATTTATAATACTTATATACCAAATCTACATGTTCGTATGCCGGCTGATCATATATGCCTGACAGTGCCCACCTGTATTGTTGAAGTAACTAGTCGTGATATTAGCACTAGTAAAGTACACAACCATGATGACCCAAGTTTAACTTGAATGTCAAAGATTGTCTTAAAGAAGCTGCCATAAGCTATAATTTTTTTTAAAGAAATGAAGATGAGTTGATAATTATGATGGAAGGTTATTGTAGGATTTTGTTGCGGAAGGCCATTATTGTTTACAACTGTCGAGTACATATCACACATACACACAATTCGTTGAGCTATTTCATATGAAGGCGTCATGTTTTGTTAGCAGTACAAAACAAATTTACAAATCCACAAAACACATAATTTAAACCTAAGTGCACTTTTCGAAAGGAACTGATTAGAAACCAAGATTTAAAAAAAAAATTTGATTGCTTGATTGCTGCATTTTGTGGAATGTTTTGGATACATACCTACTTCCGTGGCCTTACTACAGACAGTCTGAGAAGGGATTTGGACCCACAATCTATGAAACCAACCGCTGAAGCTGTAATACCAAACCATAACAACACTTATTATTGTTATTATTATTAGGCCTATTTTGAGGAAAATACAGCATATGAATTTTATTGTGCCAAAAATAAAAAGTTAGGCCTACTTCATTTAAAATTATTATCGTTCATGGTGAAAATTGTAAATTTATCAGAAAGGCGGAAAGAGCTGACTCAGATTGTATAGAAACTTGTACAAAATTGGGAATTAGTGAATATCACAAATAGTTCTGGGTAGTGATAGATGAACATTAGAACTTTAAATTGCATATTAATCAAATTATCTATGGATTAAGAGATGTCTTAGCAAAATTTATAAAGAGATTTCTTAAACATACATAACAAAAAACTCGTATATGATATGGTAATGAGGAAAAATGGTTTTGCAACAGACTATCTGATAGACTATCTGATCTATCAGACTACAAAAGATATAAAATAATATTGTCAAAGTCTTATTTGGAAACAATAAAATTACAAGAAAAGAAATATTCCTTCAAAATGAAATTTTAGGAATGGATAAACTTAAAGGTTATGTTGTAATAATGAAAAACTACTTCCTAAATAAACATACGAATTATAATCCTGAAAAAACGATAAACTCAGAACAACAAAACAACGATTTATAATACCGAAATGATTCAACAAATATGGTTTCAGAAATAATGAGTATTACATATCAAATATTTTTAATAAATTACCGAAGGAATTATTGTGCTTTCAAAATAAAATGGAGGCTAAAAAAAAATTGAAAAATTTCTTATTGCAAAAATAGAATAGTACGCAGAAATAAAATGCTAAGTTCGCATTTTGTGTAAATATTGTATATTGTTAATATTGTAGTTAGAATTGCATAAATATTGCATAGTATTAACTAAGCGGAAGCCTAAACATATATGAACACTGTATTCTTGTTACTTACTTTATTGCTGTGGCTTACTGCTTGATGCTCACACAAGTTTCTCGAAACTTGAGTACAATAATTTCAAGCAAATAAAATAATTGTTAATATTATACTCGATACTTTTACTGATATCGAATCCCACTGAATCGTTGGGTTTGAATTTATGTACGATTATCGAAGGTATCGATTTTTGTAAATATGCAGCTTATTGTGGATTTTGCACGCTTTAATTTCCAACAGTTCTGTAAAAATGCAATTTTTCTTTTAGTATTACTTGAAAATTTAAAACTTGGTCGTAAAAAAACAGTATTTCCGTTTTAAAAAAACAGTATTTCCGTTTTAAAAGAATTTGTGCGCACATGTGCTTGGTTGGGAGTGTGTTGAGGGTTGTGTTTATAAGTTCGTTGGCTTGATTAAATCTGTTCGAGATTAAAGATTTTGAAAACACTATTACTGTAGGCTAAATTTAAAGTTCAAGTGTATCGAAGTAAGAATCAGGACTTACATTTAATCGAAAAGTATCAAACACCAGTCGTGGAATAGGCAAAAAATTGAAAAACGTGAAGCCAGGATCAGTACCGAATGTTTTTTTTTTCTCTTTTTCCATGTGTAGGCCTCTTTGGGCGTGACGGGCGTTACTATTATTTTGATTCTGCTTTACTCTGTGTAGATGCTGTGCACTAGGAGTATGTATCACTGTGTTCTTGCTCAGCCTCCACATGGACAGTCTACTAACAGTATAGGCTTCACATGCCATTGACAGTATGTGTACTGTCAGCACAGTACACAATTCATGTGGAAGCTGGAATTATTACAATAATGTGTACTTTTAGTGAACAGCGTCTTCAGAGTGTTGCCCATGACCCATCTTTTAATTTATTATCCCTGGTTTGGCAGGTGAAAGTAGGCCTAAATCAAAAACTTTAAAAATCGTAGCCTATTATAGGCCTACAGTAAAAATAATTCATCTATTATGCTACTATGACTGTATAAATTTGAAAACGAGTGTTTGTTTTAAAAACAACAACTTATTCAAAATTCATTTAAAAGGACATACTGTCTCACTATATTACACTATATTACACTATATTCGAGAAATAGCTTTTGTAGTATAGCCGTAGCTTCAGTGTAAAGAACATTTACATTGGTTAGAGTGAATGTAGGGAAACGATAGGAACACACAACAGTTACACACGTTTTAATAAATGTTGCAAAAGTGAACCATACAAGAAAGACAACCTGGAGGCATGTATACTAATTTTAAGTTGTAAATAACTTGCAACACTAGATTCCTTTAACATTTTTAAATGTAAAAAGAAAGTTAGTATAGCTTATTCAGCTAAATTAGTTAACTGTAATTCCTTTCATCACGTATACTAGTTGTGCACATTTCGTGAATTTATGCTGACTGAAAAATTATTATACAAATTATTTTTATGTACAATTATTATTATTATTATTATTATTATTATTATTGTGTGTTTGAAGTGTAACTTCATGTAATTGTGTAGGTTTACGCTCAATTTAAGTTATATTCTTACAAATAAAATAATGGTCCAAGTGATTCGATGAAGTTTTGAATTTATTACTCCAACAGGCATGCAACATAAATCAAATAGTTTAGTATTTCAACCGTAGTGCAATAAATAACATGGTTAGTACCACTGATAATTGGCCACAAGTGGTATAATCAGATCATTTTTTCGCCTGGGTGCCTCCATCTTGTTTACAATACAATGTATTATTTCATTTCAAAAATAGGCAGGCTATACCACTCGACCCTGGTTTAAGCATAGCTTATTTTTCTTAATCTCGTTCCTTTTGTAAAATGATAACATCTCGATCAAGTGCTCAGTGATTTTTTTTCAGTTCGTAAAGCAATTTGTCCAATTATCGTTAAATGGTCAATATTAAACTAGGCACTTGTGGTTACTTCTGGTAACAGCTTGATTTTGTTATTGCCGGTTCTGCAATGGCAGCCGATTTTAACGATACGATAGAATTTGTATCCTTCAGCCCATAACGTGTAGCTCTGTTAAACACTAAAAGCCTATTTTTCCAACCCCAATTCAAATTTGAATGGCTATAGAGAAAATAAGCAACCTTTCTGGATGGGAATTTATTTAGGCCTATTTCCTTACCCACTATTAGTATAGTTAGGGGTGAGAAGCTGCATTGTCTATATCATATTTTTTTACCATCACTAAGCTGCATGGCTTCCTTGGTGTTGAAACAATGAAGAGTTTCTAGTGAAATATCTTGTAGAGGCCTAGCATTACACTGCAATATTTCAAAAATTCTGAAAGTTGTAAAATTCATTTTATGATGTTTATTTGTTTAAGATAAAAGCATTTTAATCCTTTTTTTTTTTTTTACATTTTTGTTAAACCATCCTAATCCTAACTAAGATTAAATTGATTTATTTTTCCTTTCTTTATGGATTTCTAACAAAAAAAAAAAAGCTTTCCAAGGAAAGAAGAACCGAAACCAATCATTCAGATGGTATCTAACTAAAATTGTTGAATCTATTAAAGTTACCTTTGGTTATAGATAATGACGTTAGCGTGTACTTTAGAGGGTCTTTGAAAACCTGGAAATGCCTTGGAAAATAAAAATGACATTCCAGGCCAGGAAATTGCTTGAAACACTTCAAAATTGTCCGGGCATACTCCTGGAAATTACCAAAACAGAAAATGAAATTTCATCATTTTAAGTTCGCAATTTAAGTTGTAACACAAACGTGAAAAATAAAAAGAAGAAAAATCCCGAACGCAGTCTGTACATAGCCAGTGCAGTAGTTTTGTCGAATAGCAAAATAAAGTCCGTCACAGTATTTTTCACAGTAAAATTTCGTTGTAACGAATTTGTCTTTAAATTGTTTTAATTGTCTGGTAATTGCTCGTTTGTAGTGCTTGAATTTTGATTGACAAGTTCTGGAAAAATCCTGGAAAAGTCCTGGAATTTTAACTTTGTAGGGTGTATGAACTCGAGTGCACCAAAAAATGGATTTTGTAAAGGTATACAGCCTACATTATGATGGCATTGCAAAGGACAAAACGTAACAGTAACTGTACTTTTACAGACTATAGCATTTAGTATTAATATATCTAATTGTGTTGTGTTGTGGCATGTCATGAATTTCTTCGTCAATAGCCTACATTGTAAAGGTCAAAAGCATCAACCGATTCGAATGAAATTTTTTAGGAATATTCTTTGAAACGTGGCTGACCGACGCCTGTAGGCTATATTTTTTTTCAATTAATAAAAATATAAAATGGCTCCCAAAATGTCATCCAAAATACAGTTTTTAGCTTATAACTTCAAAATCCTTCCTCAGACTGGTTGCGAATATTAAGAATAAAATATTGATCAAGAAATTTCCCCCGCAACTGTGAAAATTCATGACAGAAGGCCAAAATGGCGTCCGCACAACAGTCTATGGAATTAACAAACTCATGAAGCGAGTCGAATGAAATTTGGGAAACAAATTATTTGAAATTTACTGCTGAAGGACTTATGTGCTTGGTTTTGATCTAGTTGATAAAAATCGAAAATGGCGACCCAAAATGGCGTCCAAGAAGATGACAGAACCTGGCAGCCTTCCGAATCGTGCATCAGATTAGTTACATATATTCAGATAACATATTAATCAAAGAAGGTCGCCTGATCAAGTTTTGTGAAAATTCAAGATGGTAGCCCAGAATGTTATCTAAAAACAGTGTGTGGGAGTTAGGGCCAGAGGATCTTTATATACGGGGAACTCTACTGCATTGACTAAAAAATTTCAATGTATATTAAAAATTTTTAATATACGACTATACACCCAACACCCAGTTAAATATTTTTCACTACAGAGAATTCCTTATTATAGAAAATAATGTTTTGTAGAAAATCTACACTGAAGTTACAGGGCACTTAGAATAGCAATACGTTGTGTACGAAATTAAGCCAATGCACGGCCTGTGTATTGGTACACAAAGTACACAGAGTGTTTACTGCCATTGCACAAGTCGTGTGTAGGCTAATCTGGCCCACGTGTTGTCAGAGCACACCGTCTTTAGTGTGTTGCGTTTTCTTGTTATTTTTATATAAACTTTAATGGGCTAATTTCACGTGTCGTAGACTTTCTACTTTTAACCTTATTTCCTGCTTTTTTTTTAAAAAACATTCCGTATTTTCCCTGTTTTGGAGTTCTGACTTGTGGTTCCGTGCTTTTTTTTAAGTGATGTTAGTATTGTTCGAGTTCAACCAGCAACAAAAAAATGAGAAGGACCTGCAATATTATTATTTTTTATTGTTCAAGGATTTGTAATCGGCAAATTTATCCTCGAAGCAAATTTTAGCGAAAATTTGGTGCACTCCCTTAGTAGCATATTATTTTTAGTTTAAATAACCCAGGGTTCCCACAAACATGGAAAACTCAGGGAATTTAAACTACGTTTGAAACTCATGGAAACCTAAGGGAATTCTCTGATTTTTTACAAAAAGAAACCTGGAAAACTCGGGGAAAAAAATTAATATTTTAAATAACGTATTTCCCATCTAAAAGCTTCAGCATTTTAAACACAAAAGTGGTAAAACGTGTGAAAAAAATTCCTTCCTAAAATCACGGTAAATATCCTGGAAAATGACTTCATCTACTCTGGAAAACCTGGAAAACTCAGGGAAATTGATTTCAGTATTTTGGTGGAACCCTACAACCGTTAGCAAACTGACTGAAAAATTGTCATTGTAAGTTAAAAATTGTTGTTTGCATTTTACTTTATTAAAAGCTAAAAATTTGTTTTTAAATTCCAGATTTTTAGCTACTTTCTTCTAAAAAAATTATGTGTATTGCGGAATTTTTCCATTAAAAATTCCTATCTCCTACTTATTGTCACTAAAACCCTCTTATTGTCACTTTCACCCTGCAATAAATTCACTATCACATATGTCAGATATCACTGCTATGTTCAGAATCAGAATTCTGATATTCGATGTCTGAAATACTGGATAAAATATATTCGAGTAAGCTGCATCATTTATGGCCATTATGATCACTTCGATTTCTCTTTACTTATCTAAACTGTTGTTTGATTTACAATGTGCACGTATACTAGAAAAATAAAAGTTACACATTAAGTTTCAATGTTTACAAATTGTAAGATGAATTAAAGTAAAATTATGAGGCATTATAATTACAGGACATATAAAATTATGGCCAAATTGGCTTTAACTGAAAAAAATAGTCAGCCAGACATATATGCGCCTTTAAAACAAGCTTATTTTTTGTTGCCCCTATTTTGTTTGCAAAGTTCATGAATTGATCGACTAAACACATGAGGGCCCTTTTTAACTCCGACGAGATGGCTTTTTGTTCTGCAGTCAAAATCATCAAAAGATTCGAACGAAATTTGGTAGGAAGTTTTCTTTGAAAAACAGCTGAACGACATACGTATTGATTTTATACCTGTCGATAAAATCTAAAATGGAGGCCCAAAGTGGTATCCAAAATCCAGTTTTTGGCTTAGAGCTTCTAAACCCTTCATCAGATTGAGCTCTTACTGGTTACGAGTATTCAGAATAACATGTTGATCAAGAAAGGTCCTACCCACCTTTTGTGGAAATTTAAGATGGCGGCTCAAAATGGCGTCCAAAAAACGGTTTACGGAAGTACGGACAAACGCATGATGACATTCGAATGAAATTTGATAAGAGATTGTTTGAAATACGGCTGAGCGACGTAGCGACGTAGATTTTTGTACCAATTAATAAAAATAGAAAGTGGCGGACCAAAATTGCGTAAAAAATTGTGTTCAGCTTGTAACTTCTAAATCGTTCATCAGATTGATGGTAAACTGATTCAGAAATGCATATTCATCAAGAAAGGTTGTAATCAAGTTTTGTGAATATTCAAGATGGTGGGCCAAAATGGCGTCTAAAAAAATGTTTTACAGCTGTTACAAATATATAAGCTGATTCGAATGAAATTCGATAAGAATATTCATTGAAGTATTTGATGTTAATTCAAACTGATAAAATTTCGAAATGGCGTTCAAAGAACTATTTTGGGCAGGAAAATTCCAAATCGTTTATCAGACTGTACAATCGGTCACTAATATTCGAAATAACACACTCATAAAGAAATTTCGTATTTAGCTTCTGTGAAAATGCAAGATGGTAACCCAAAATATCGTCCAAAAACAGTTTATAGCAGTTACCTGTCAGCCAAACTCACGAAGCTATTCGAAAGAAATCAGTAAGAATATGGTTTGAAATACAGCTGAACGACACTTGAATGTAAGACAGTTGATACAAATCGAAAATGGTGGCCCTAAATTCCAATAACCGGATTCTTGGCTTGCAATGTCTAAACCGTTCATGAGGTTGAACAAAAACTGGTCAAGAATATTATTCTTCAAAAAAAAATTTTAACGAGATGTATTAATATTATTTCTTAAAATGGCGTCCAAAAAAAATTGTTGGCTTTCAATTTCTAACCGGTTTATTAGCTAGAAAGCAGACCTGTCGTGAATATTCTTTGCTGATGAAAATTTCGTGTTGGTTAGACTTTTGGACTTTTTAAGTTTGTGATCTAATATGGCTGTAGATAATAGCCCCTAAAAATGGGTTTTAGCTTGTAATTCTTAATCCTTGTAATCTCCAGAATTAAGTGTTCTTCAAATCCTATTAAAATTTAGCATAAAGGTAACCCTTCCGACCCAAGTCGTGATTACGTAAAAAAAAACCTCAGTCTTATTTATCATTATTATTATTTTTTTTTTGGGGGGGGGGGGGGGAGGCTAGTAAGGTCAGCTGCCCACTGCACCACTATTTTTTGTGTAGTTTTTATTTCTGTTTTACGTAACCTATTTGTATAAATTAGCCACCATGGATAGTAGTGCTTCTAAAAATGGCACAACAGACAGATAGATCAAGACACACGCTAGTATTTCGCCCGCCAAGATGATAAACGATAACACCTATCCAGATAAAATATATATGAGCATGGCTAATATATATGTTATCTGGATAGGTGTTATCGTTTATCATCTTGGTGGACGACACACTGGCGTGTCTTGCTATGAGCATGGTGACCACTAGACACGTTGTGTCTTTACAGCTAAGGCAGTTTGGCTGTTTTCAGGCATGTGAGGATAAATAACAATGCGACAGAAAAGGCTGAAACTTGTTTAATCGGGAGACTTTGGTCGCCTGACAGCATAAAGTCACTATTAATGATACAGCTTACCGATTTCTTGTTGAAAAAACGACGTTAATAACGTTGATATTTGCCTAATTACGTAATACGTAGGCTACTACTAACGCCTTTTTTTGTATCACGAAAATAAATTCTTCCATGCGGTGAATAAAGCTGGTTCTTAGCTCATTTTGCAGATATTGTTCTGTAGATGTGCCCTTTTCATATGGACCTTTCTAATTGGTCAAGCGGTTCAGGGGTCAGGGAGCTTCAAACCTCTACATTGATTGTTTTACATTGTTTTAAACCTTTTATTATGCAACAATGCCAAACTGAACATTAAATAAATCCGTGCATTTGTAAGGAGATATTGCAATACAAAGGAGATATTGCAATACAAAGAAATACTGATCATATGGAAAAAAGGTGACTGCTGTGCTCAAAATGTAACGAAAGCCAAAAAAAAAAAAGGAAATGAACCAGAAAACGAGATTGGTGTTTCCATGTCATAATTACTAAGAATTCATCAATTTGGACCAAAAAATCTGATATCTACCCCAAAACAAAACTTGTAAAGGATTCCCGCCAAGCTTTTTGGCCATGTGAAGTCGTGATATCAAACGCCAATCCCTTTTGTCAAGCTAATCCCACCGATTAAGACTTCAAACGTTAAATGAAATAATTGAAAATTTCTCAGTAAGCAATTTTCATATATTTCATTTAACCTTCGAACTATTACTCGGTGGGATTAACTTGGCGAAAGAGCTTGGCGTTTGATATTATGGCTTCACACGCGGGAAAAGCTTAGCGGGAATCCTTAACAAGTTTTATTTTGGGGTAGATACATAAATACATAAAGACTGCGTTGAATAATTACAGAATTCTCTCAAGGAGAAATTACTGAGAACTTGGAAGTAATTGCTTTTTTTTATTAAAACTCAATAAAATATTCGCGTTAATATTACATTTTTTGGATTACGTACAGATTGCGGCAGCACAAATTTAATTTGCTATTGTATTTGTTGGGCACGAATTTTATGATGGTTTATGCATGAAAACTAAATTAAAAAATTCTAAACACTGTCTTCAACACAGAAACATGTCAAGTTTTCATCTTCATAGCCAATGATGTCAATGTTAACGAGTCAGGAATTCAGACTTTTGTGTCAATTTCGTCATACACGTATTGTGTGTGTGTTGAATGGGTTTTAGAGAGTCCATTAAATTGGATTATGTAACGCAAGTTTTGTCAAAACAAATATCTTCAATATGGCAGTGTTATTGACAAAGTTTGGTATTTCCATTGAATTAGGAGGTGCCTGCCAAAAGATAATATGCGTTCAAAAATTAATTTTTATCATCATATTTTGAGCTTTTCAAACACGTACACTATTGCCAAAATGGGCTCGTCATCAAGTGATATAAATTCAATACAGATAAGCCTAATTCTATAAACAAGCAAATAGAATGTAACGCGATACTGTTAGCATATTTTACATCGATGTTTGGAAAAGCGGTGCCTCGGCAAGACTTTGTGGTCTTTCTCATACTATGTGCGTTTAGGGATGGGTCTGTTTCATTTTTTTGATTTCGGTTCCGGTTTCGGTTTTCTCGCCCCAAAAACCACGGTTTCGGTTTCGGTATCGGTTTTTGCCGCCATCCACCCCAACCAGATTTTCCTAATTTATTTTCTTGCAACAGTTGTATTACTAGCTTCAACTTACTCCTGCTTTCACTTACAGCAGCGTTATAGACCGTGGGTATAGCTGTGCACCATTTTCCTCTACTATTTTCGTTTTAATAGCTAGGAGCTTTGCTGTCATTTATACGTAGAAAATGATAATTATTAAAAAAAATGTAAAACAATAAATCATTTTTTTGACTTTCGAACACCGTACGAAAAACCGACACAAAATCCGAATCGGTTTCGGTGTCGGTTTTCAGTAAAAACCGAAAATTCGGTTTCGGTTTCGGATACCGACCCATCCCTAGTGCGTAGTTGCTAAACTTACAGACAGAAATTTAAGCCATTGTAGCTAAACGAGTGCATTTTTAGCTAACGTAATATATCTTCAGGCTAATCTAATGTTACTCAAGTAACCACATGACTTCTTAAACAGCATATTTCTAAGAGATTGCATCATCTTAATAAAAACAGACTTTGGATAACGAGAGTAGTGCTAATCAGAAACGTTAATCTAATTTTAGACCTAATTTTTTTTCAGTTTCGTGACCTAACTGAATGGAACTCAACAAACTACACACAGAAATTAAATTATTATCTGAGCCTTAATGCTAGCACGTATCATAGGGATTTAAACTAGCAACCTTAAGAGGCTCACTAAGGAAAGAAGGGGGTGGCTGGTGCTCCTTAGTGAGCCTCGTAAGGTTACTATTTTAGAAAAATAGGAAAGAAGAAATTCCTCTTGAGGCTACTAGTTTAGAGAAATAAGAAAGAAGCTGATTCTTAGTGAGCTTCTTAAGGCTGATTGATATTTTAGAAAATAGAAAAGTTGGAAGTATATGGTGCCCCGTATATGTTGCTAGTCTATGAGCCTCTTAAGGTTGCTAGTTTATGAAAGAAGGAAGTCGTGATGGTTTTCCTAAGGAGGAAGACTCTTAAGGCTGCTAGTTTAGGAAAGAAGGAAGTGTATGGTGCTCCTCACCCTCAGGTTTTAGTTTAGGAAAGAACAAGTGTATGGTGTTCCTTAGTGAGCCCCTTAAGGCTGCTGTTTAGGAAAAAGGAAGTGTATGGTGCTCCTTAGTGAGCCTTTTAAGGCTGCTAATTTAGAAAAGAAGGAAGTATATGGTCATCCTTAGTGAACCTCTTAAGCCTGTTAGTTTAAGAAAAAAGGAAGTGTATGGTCTTCCCTAGCCTCTTCAGGATGACTGACAGTTTAGGAAAATAGAAGGAAGTATATGGTGCTCCTTAGGAAAGAAGGAAGTATGTGGTGCTCCTTAGGAAAGAAGGAAGTATATGGTGCTCCTTAGCAAAGAAGGAAGTATATGGTGCTCCTTAGGAAAGAAGGACGTATGTGGTGCTCCTTAGCAAAGAAGGAAGTATATGGTGCTCCTTAGCAAAGAAGGAAGTATATGGTGCTCCTTAGGAAAGAAGGAAGTATATGGTGCTCCTTAGCAAAGAAGGAAGTATATGGTGCTCCTTAGCAAAGAAGGAAGTATATGGTGCTCCTTAGCAAAGAAGGAAGTATGTGGTCCTCGTATAGTGTATGGAGCTCCTTAGTGAGCTTTTTTTTAGGCTACTAGTTTAGGAAAGAAGTTAGTATATTAGGAAGCTCCCTTTAATGTATGGGTTAATTTTCCCCAGAGGCCAGGAACTACTCAATAGCACCTGGGTGACATAGGGTGTCATGTATAGGTAGACTTACATATGTATGGGAGTTTGTATATTTTTGTGTTTAATTTGTGTAAGCTGGTAGGCATTACTAAGCAATCTCGAGGTTACTAAAAAAGTGAACGAACAAGCGAAGTAATTTTTTCTTACTGTAAAGAATCATTTTTTTAAAATCACCAGCTGCACACGTGGTACCACCAACCTGCAGTTGGCTACACTAGTAATTTCCTTTTTAGTGTGTTTATACAGAAGGCAGCTGCAATTCCCACTCACATAAACCTACAAATCCCTTGTAGTGTATGTATAGCACCTTCTCCCTACAATCCACATGCAAGTTATTCAGGAAAATGCAAATTTACTATTCGGTAGGGGAGGCTGTGCAGGGTGCCAGGCCAGCTTTTATTATTTTTTTTGGGGGGGGGGGGCAAAAAGGGATCATATTTTGCTTTCATTTTTTATTTCAAAATTGATTTCATTTAATTGAAACCTATTAACTACAATGGAGTCAGTTGGATAGTTTTAATTTTAATAATTTTAATAACTCAAAAGTGTAACATGAACGTGTCTAACTGAGAAAAATAAGTTTAAAAATTGTATAAGAATTTGTTTTGTGCAATTAAAAAAATACGTCTGAGTACTTAAAGTGTGCGTGTCCTATCTTGAGTTCGTTGCAGAACGAACACAGATAATAGATTGTACGTTTTTGGTAGCAGAGTGCCTTGTTGATATCCAAAATGGTTACAAAAACAATGGCGGCCGTCGATTTAAGCCGCTCCCTCCAGGAAGACGCAGCCGCTCACAAAATACTTCCAGGACTCAAGATATGCCACGCACACAACTGTCCACCGCCTATCTTGAGTTCGCCCCAGAACGACACAGATAATCAATTATATGTTTTTTGTAGCAGAGTGCCGTGTTGATATCCAAGATGGTTACAAAAACAATGGCGGCCGTCGACTAAAGCCGCCTCTTCCAGGAAGACGTAGCCGCTCATAAATACCCGCAGGACTCAAGACAGGCCGCGGACACTATAAGAATGTAACTTTGATTATTAGGTTTTATTTCTCCCATTGTCACCCGTTTCTGAATTTAGTAGACTACTTTTTCCGGATCTTGGTGCACCTTGCAATTAGTTTATGCAAATCCTGTGCCCTTGATTTCTTATCGGTAAGAGGGGGTAAGCTTAAAGTTTTATAATAGTTAGGTCTCACATTCGTTTTGTATTTTATTGTTCTTATACATTTTATTGTTTATTTTATTAATTAATTTATTTATTTATTTATTTTATTTGTATTTTATTGTTTTAACAAAATATAATTAATTAAATATAAATTTAGCAGTTTGGAGGGGAGGCGCGTGTGGGTGTAAATTTATATGTTCACAAAATTATTGAAAATCTTATTGAAATTCAGAATACCAATCGTAAAAAAAATTGTGTGTCCTTAATGGGGCAAGTTCAAGATTCAAGTTCAAGATTTTTATCCTACTAATGTATTAATCAGTAAAGAGCACTAGAACATCTTTTAGATTTAAAAAAAAAATATCAATAAGCCAGCAAGTAGACACAATGTTTTGTGCACCGTAGCATCTGTACACTGTATGCAGGTCATATTTTTCCTAACTCACCTTTGGCTGGTACATCTTTAATCGCTAGATGTAAAACTTCGTCGCCAATAAAACAGTTAATTTTTTAGATGCCAATAAAAAAAATCTTTCTGCATGTAAAAAACACAAGTTTCTTATAAATTGTGTTATGTTCGCGTGGACTTGCAGGTGCATAGGTTCCAAAACCTTTTTCAAAAAAAAAGAAATCTCTACCACGCTACCATTCTAACCCCTTCTAAACTTAGGGGCTGCTTGAGATTTGGACCATCGGAAATCTGGCAGAAAAACTTTAAAATGGTGCAGTGAAACAGTACTATCCGCAAAAATGAAGTGAAAATATGTTTAGTTCGGTTCGGCCTTGTTTATCATATCAATCCCAAAAAAAATGTTTTAATCGCCAAGTGGCGAGCGGCCGGTGGATTTCCGCTCAATGGTACTAACCCATTATCAAGTGTAAACCGTCAGCTATACAAGCATCATACAGGCAAACACGAAGTGAAATATCGAAGCACAAATTATAAATATTAAAAATATTTTAAAGTATTGAAAATGAACGTAAGCCTTTACCTGGGCAGAAGAGAGAATGTGCCAGGGAACCTCACCCTGCATATGCAGGACAATATACACAACTTTCAGACGCTATATATATGTATATATCATCGCCAGTGTGAGTGGACTGGAGTTGGGGCGGAGGGAGAGAAGCGATCATTGAGTTCTGAGTTCGTGCCTTTCGACTACACACTCCAGTCGTACTGACATACAACTGTGTACACAACATCTGAACATTTTATCCGCACTGCTTTCCTGTTTTTTTTTCTTCGGCGTGAAGTAGGTTCCGTAATACATTCCCTCTTATGCTTAGGAATGCGTTAGCTGACATGTTCATTTTTCATAGTTTTAAAACTGTCGTAGAATTGTGATTTGTGCTTTGATATTTTCACTTTGTCTTTGTGTGTACGATGCATGTGTAGCTGATTTTTTAACTTGAAAGGGGGTGCTACAATCTCTGAAAAGTTGTGTTGTGCATTTGCTGTCTTTATTTTTGTCTTCACTAATTTACAGTTAGCTTCAACATGAGCAGTCACCCCAACATCAGATATACATTATTCTACTAAATGATTTCTCGAGTCAAAATTAGGCTGTCAAGGTTTTAAATCGCTTTCTGCAATTCTCTCTCTGCCTAGGGTTGGGTGTCGAAGGTATGCTTCTCCTGGTATGTGTCCTGCATAAATTGTCCGGTGTGGCCTCCTTTTACGTTTTTGCCCCACTGAAAGACCCTCCCATCGTCCTCCCCAAAAAAATATAACAATGCAATGGCCATGAATCGTTTTTTTTCTTCCTTTCCTTGTAAGGGGATTAGTCAGGTTTTTTTTTTTTTCTTACGGAGCCGACTGCCAGACGGTTTATTTTTTTTCCTGACACCTGTACTCCTAAAGGTCATGCAACGTTGGTGATAATTTCGCTGGCAGACTTTTGGTTTTTTTTAGCTCTTCTTTTTTTTT
>JAHWFP010140811.1:13909-26958 GCA_023313725.1 Lithobius niger | reverse complement strand
ACACACACACACACACACACACACACACACACACACACACACACACAAACACACAAGTTGCCCATGGCTCTTTCATTTCTTTGATTCTACAGATAAGTCATGGCAATCTCTGTCCCTATGCAAATATGGCACGCAACTTCACTGAATCAAGAACGCAAAGTAATGAGAAATTTTCTAAATCCCGAGCGATCCTCCCTTCTTTTTTATTCTTTTTCCTGTTTCTTTGTTGCCTTTTTTTTCCCACAGTAAAGGCTAGCAGGCATTAGAGGGGAACGAAACCGAACAACCTAAACAAAACAAAAAAAGCAGAAAACCACACCGAAAAGTTAAAAAAAAAAGGCAAATACGTGCGTAAAGGCCAAAAACGAAAACACCAAAAATGAACTTAGCCTGGTAGTTTTATCATCATCTAGCAGTTGTGCCCGGCTTCGCCCGGGGTTTTGTTTCGCCCGTGGTTGTTTCCCGGTTTTCGGTAGGTGTGGCCTAAACGTTGAACACGATAGGCAATTTTGCTTCTTGGGAAATTCCCCTTTTGCTCCCATCCTCTACCTTCCCTCTCCCCTCCTCCTTTCCTCCTTTCCTCCCAAAAAAAACGTACACTGCAGGTTCAGTTGATGCGTAATCACATGCTTAATGGAAACAGGCGCATTGCCCCCTCAGCATTCCAATCTCTTTATTTTCTAGAGAGCAGGGCTAACAGACGCATTGCCCTCCACACACGGACATTCTCCGTTCAGCTTCCCCCCACTCCCAGTCTATAGCTTTAACTTGAGCGATCCGTACCGTGTGAAAAAAAAAAATGTCCTTCGTGTATGACGTCATGTAAGACTTGCCGCTGAGATGACAGCGCATAGCAAATTGGTAGTCGAGGCAACAAAGCGCCAATGTCAACTTTTCAAGGCAACATCGTACCAGTTTCAACTTCTGACCAAAAAATTGACACGCTAACCCGTTTTCATTGTCGGAGTCGTCGTTATCGTCGTTTTGCTTTGGGGTTGTGTTTTTCTCATGAGCCTGTAACTTATTACAAACAAAAACGTCAAGTGTGCCGTAAAATAAAGGGGGCTATATGATTGAAGTTACACTTTACTTGTTAAAAGGTACACGGATAAAAAATTGATGATTTCTAATTGAAATAATCAAATGTACAGCTGAGAAAATTGCATCTGTTTAAGTGCTGTTGTGCTTTACGTTTTAAATATATGGTTGGTAAAGCACAACAGCACTTAAATAGATGCAATTTTCTCACTGTACATTTGATTATTTCAATTGAAAATCATCAATTTATATCCGTGTACCTTTTAACAAGTAAAGTGTAACTTCAATCATATAACCCCATTTTTTACGGCACACTTGACGTTTTTGTTTGTAATCCGTGCACCTTATTTACGTCTATGGCGTCGCGTAACAAAGGGGTATGTATGCAGTCGATTGTTGCTAGCCACTTTGAAACAATTCAACGCAGCTCTAAAAGCCTAACTTTAAGGAATAAATACGCCATTCTATCGTTTTTAGCTGCCGATTTCGAGGCTGGAGGCCTCGAAATTAACAACGTAGTTTAGTTTGGTTTAAATCTATACGCGTTTAGCTGAAACACGGACTCTTTCGACTTAATTTATTCGGAGCCATGGCCCTGAGCCGTACGCCCCATCTACGGTTATACATACAACCCTCTACACCTCTACATTCTTTCATTTTGCCCTTCAACAATCAACTTTTTAGCAAAGACATAACACATCACGAAGAATGTATCTAGAGTTTGCTGAGTGGCATTGATCCCAAATTACAATGGTTAAAACAATGTAAAACAATCAAAATGATCGTTCAGGGACCCGTAACTCCGGAATGGATGGACCAATCAAAAAAGTGGTCCCTCTGAGGATGAAGCCCAGGGAAATTTCTGGCCAAGATCATGTTTCAGATTTTAGGTAGGTGCAGTAGTTTTTTTCTGAAACCGTATCACATAAGAACAAGAACAAGAACAACAAGTGAACACTTTTCAAATTTACGTGTGGCAATTTACGTTTACTCTTGCATGGAATTGCACAAAAGTTGGTATAAAGTTTGGAAAATTTGCTATCTACTATCTGGCCAAGTTTGGTCGAAATATATTGAATAGAAACGGAGAAATTAATAGTTTTAGTTTTGCTGGAAAGAGGACTTCAATCATATATATATATACACGGCGAGCCGTGTATGATAATGTAGATTTACGTCATGCCACGCGTAATGCCTAATGTGGTCTAATCAATCTAAACCACATTTTCAACTTATTAAATCCATCTTCCCCTCTCCCTTTTAGTTCCATTCTCTTTCCCTATCATGTCCGCATTTGTGGAAATGGAAGATGCCGTCCAATTTTTTCCTCCCTCAATCCCCTCCCCTCTCCCTGCGAAATATTTGTGGGAGAATTATTGTCCTCAACTGATGAAAATTCTGCCTTAAAAATTGTTCCAGAAAAACGGAGATGTTCGCAAAAAAAAAAAAAAACCTACGTTAAAAAAAAAAAAAGAACGAAAGTTAAAAAAAAAAAGAAGACAAAGATCGCTGCAAAAGCTTATGAAGAACGTTCGCTTTTTTTTTTTGGATCGTGTTCCCGAATGAGGAACGTGACTTTGTGTGCTTTTTCATTATTATTTTTTTTTTGTTGTGCGGTTTTTTCTTTGCCTTCACTTCTTAAATTTCTTAATAGCTAATGCAGAATTATTTATGATTTCTGTTTTTGTATTTTAATAAAGTCTGGAGCAAAGGGAAAATTTAGCGTCTCCTGTTACAAGAATAAGAGATCAAATCATGGCATACGTAAAAGGTACATCGGCTTCAGGGAGTTCTAATTCAGCACTGTATTTGCACAGATTTGAAATTCACGAAATAATAATAAAAAATAATGCCTGTGTTTAACAAATAAGAAAAAAACACAATACTTAATTTAGTTAACATTAATATAATAAAAAATGTGACTTAGTGCAGCTCAGGTAGCAAATGGATTGAATGATATGAAGAAAGGGCCCGACGACACAATGGTTATTTGCGCTCATACTTTGATAATGGTGCGTAATTAGGCAACCGATACAGGCCAAATACAGCTGAAGAGCCACAGAAGAGCCAGAAAAAGCAAGTTACAGGTTTTGAACTTCGGTTTAACGCTTTTGCACGTCAATTTGACAATTTTATACTTGGATTTAACACTTTTGTACTTCAGTTTAACGTTAGTGGATTTAAAATTAACTATTAACACTCTTGTCTCTGGATTTAACACACTTGCACTTGAATTAACACTTTTGTACTTGAAATTAAAGCATTGACATAACTCATTTCTTTTATTCGCTGTAAGGAAAGTGAAATTATACGAAATAAGCTTATACAGAAATTTTTACTAATTGCTACTGTAATGTAATTTCGCTGGAACGCTACCAAAACCGTTACCAAAAATCCTACAGTACTTTAAATAAACTACGATTAAGGGCGGCATTTAAAGCGAAAACAAAAGTGAAATGACGATTGCTTTGGAGATACTAGCTGGTTTACGCCAGGAAAGAGTGATGATTCACAAGGATATTTCGCCACTAGTGAGGATGGCGAAACGGATGTTAGAAATCTTTACAGCAATATTAATGAGTTTGACGTTAAGTACGGCAGCTACAAAGCAAGTAGTACTAAACAATGAGCCTGGCAGGGAAGCCATGGACCGACGACGACGAGTCGCAAAGGGCAGCTATTCAAAATCAAATGAATCAGAATGAATCAACTAAACAAATGAATCAAAATCATTGTTGAGCTTGTATAGCTGACGAAAGAATTCACAAGGAGGAACTGTCCATAACAACATTAGGATAAAAGTAAATAATGTGAAAATATCAATACTATTTTTTTAATGTCACTACATTGCATTTTTACAGTATTATAGGTGGCAGACATTTACAAATTTAGTAAAAACACTTGTTTTCTCGAAAGGAGAACCGAGTGGGAAAACCTAAAAACAAAATTTACACGAGCATATTTAAACTAAACATATAATAAATTACGTTGAAGCATAGAATGAGAAGCGCCTCCTACACATAAGTAAGGGTAATATGGACTACCCTCGATACAAGTGTGAGGGATTCACATGACGCCACTGCATGCCTTGGGTGGACACCTCCTAGTGTTATCGTAAGCGGCAGCGTCTGCTTGTGAGCGCGCGAATATAGTGGTTGGTTGTACGAAGCCGAGCCGAAGCCAGTAATCGCAGGTGCACGAAGGTTCGAGCAAGACTTGTTATGAATATGTGCGGAAAACATTTTAGAAAACCCAACTGTGAGTCGTTTGTCCAGTGGAGTGAAAGCCTCTCACACAAGCCTATACACTGTATAAACCAGGTAGTCAGAGTCGGACTGGGGAGGAAAGAGCGCCAGTGTCATTTATCGAAATGACCGGTGAAGAGTGCTATGCATTTTATAGGAAACTGATAAAATGATAGTGCCTAAAACCGTAGGGATTTTGGGAAGCGCTCTAAGCTCCTCGTGCACAACCAATGTGCGGGATCGTGGTCTAGAAGTTTTGCTTATTTTCATATTCTGTCGTTATTTCTGGCTTCGGAGTGCATATCTTCAACACACATCTTATATTTCAAGTCCTGCTATTTCTAGAAATTTTGGAGTGGGTTGGGGGGGGGGGGGGGGAGTTTTTAAAATAGTTTAAAGACGTAAGTAAAGGAGGGAGAATCGAGAAGAGAATTTGTGCCTGAAAGGAAAGGTCACCAGCGGACTGGGAATTCAAAACCATTCATTTTTCTTTGTGGGGAGGATGAAAAAAAGGGGGCTACCAAAGGGGGCCACAATGGCACTATGGCCAGTCCGAACCTGCAGGTAGTATCTCCAATGCACTCGTCATTCGCTTCAAACGCCACCCTTAATCGACATTTATTTAAAGCGCCGTAGGATATTTCATAGAGTTTCAGGAGCGTCGCAGCGAAATTACAACTGGTAAACATTTCTCTGTGAGTATGTGTTATATATTTTCACATTCTTTACAGCGAATAAAAAGAAATTAGTTATTTCAATGCTTTAATCTCAAGTACAAAACTGTTAAATTCAAGTGCTAGTGTGTTAAATCCAAAGACAAGCATGTTAATTTGAAATCCTCTAACGTTAAATTGAAGTACAAAAGTGTTAAATCCAAGTACAAAATTGTCACATTGACCTGCAAAAGCGTTAAACCAAAGTTCAAAACCTTGTAATACTTCCTTAGTAGAAAAACGTATCAGTTTTTAATTTTTTTCCAGAATTTGTTGAAGAAGAGGGCAGTTGAATAAGGGAAGGGGAGGGAGAGGGACTTCTGAGGATTTAGCAGGGAAAGCGAAAGTTTATCAAGAATAAACGGCTCTTGATTCAACACTCTTCTGCGAGCAGAACGGTATGACAGTTGATGATCTCGGAGCAACTTTGGTCATGGTTGGGAAATGACGAATCCATTTATTGATCTATTTTCCACTCACAGCTCGTCTATACTTAACTCTGGATGCCAATACTCTATACTGGCTTTCACCAACTTATGCCTTGGAGTTTAGAAGAAAAAAATTGAACCTTTTTAAACCTTTTCTAAATAGGTAGTTCTCACTACAGTCGGACAGAGTCCACACGAACAAATAGAATATTCGAAAAGACAACATCACTGACTGTAACTACTCAGGGAGTGGACGAGAGGTTTCAATCTCTCAAACTCAATATCAAACTCAATATTCCAATTTACTCCTTACTGCACAGCTAGGGGACTGTGCACAGAGTAACACATATCAGGCACTAAAATCAAGTCGCAGCTTTCGAGTTATCTCCCCAACACCAACTGGCTATCTGCTGTCCTGGCACCCGTATTTATACGAGTGGAGAACAATAGATGTTGCCTGAGGCATTACGTTGTATGACGGTCGAAGCAGGTACAATGTGATTTCAACTGGTTCTAGTTCGGCAAGCATTGCTGCCTGGCTGTCGGCACTCTTCCAATTGCCTTTATTCGGCAATTGGCAGGGCACAGAAGCAGCTCATGTAACGGCAAGGTGTTTCGTCTTACTGTAAGTGAATAGCCCCGTTACATGACGTCATACGCGATTTACAGGGTGCGTGCGTAAGTTGAAATAAGATCTTCAGCGGCCTCCATGAGTGCAAGATTAGCGATATGAATGCCATCCGGCAGCAGGCGCTTGTGTAGGGCGAAAGTCTTGACGGGGCAGATGCTTTTGCACTACCATCCGATTGGTTTGCGATGCCATCGACGTAGCCTCAGATATCAATTTGGAAAGCAACCCAATCCGAGACTCTGTCCGACGTTACATGAAATATCCAGTGCATCTGATGATCAATCCGTGGAAAGGTAAAAGTGGCCCCAAGGTTTCTACCGGGATTCTGAAAAGCGACTAAAGGCGCCGTAATCGAAGGAATCCTCATTGCGTGCTTATGAGTTGAATGCAGTACAGCCAATAAGTCCACAAAACTTACCGTCCGAGTGCTTATTTTGACTAAATTTACGTCCTGTGGAGGTTTGAAAGATTTTTAAGGACGTCCTTAAAAAATAAAAAAAATAAATAAAAAATAAGGGGATCCCCAGAAAATACCTCAGCGTGCGCTTTTATTAGAACTTGCTAATGTCAATTAGGCTCAGCTACTGCTTCATCCAGGCATATAAGATGTGGCTGAAGAAAAGTTTAAAGGTCGTCATTTTATCCAGACGTGACGACTTCATAAGATAACTAATATAGTTTTTTTGGAAAGTCATCTTATCTTTTTTTTTTTGCTAACATTCATTCTTCTTATCCACCCCATCCAAAATCCTGCAGTTTTTGATGATACACACTGTAATCCAGAACGACTTTATGGCCTTCCTCTTCTTTTCTTGTTTCCGAGATTAGCTTTTAGGGCATGCGACGGGTCTGTCTGGCCAATGATGGACTTATACCAATTCCCATTTGATGATAAGGCCACTCATCTTCCCCCGGATTAAATTAACTTTGGTATAGAAGATAAAGTCATGACAGTCTCGCAGCATTTGAGATGTTGCCACCATTGCACCCCTGAGTCTACCTACAAGCCCAGTAAGCAATTAGAATCCTCCCTTCTCTTTTGTCGGCAAAAGAAAAATCTGCGCTGACTTAGCAGGCTATCCCTTGAAACCCGACTAGAAAACTCACAGGAAAGGAGGCAAATGAAAACGTCCGGTTGCATTAGAACGAGCCTGCGATTCTTCCTTTTCATTTCATTTTCATATTTTCTTCAATTTCAAAGCCCTTTAACCCTAACCCTCTCTCCTCCAATCGCCCCTTTGTTCTTTAGCCTGCAGAAGTAAGTCTTTGTGTTTTTATATTTTTATTATATTTGGGACATGAATGAACAGGACGGAAGGCCAAATCTGTACTACTTTTATTAATTGTATAGGGTTTGTTATTTGAGAGACACGGTTTGCTCCTATTGACTACATGCCTGATCTGTCTCATCACCTTTCCTCCTTTGCATTCGATAAGAGTAGAATTCTCCATGTGGGATCATGCTCATGTCGATTGCAGCATGTAAAAAAAGATCTTGAAAATTTCCAAGCTAAATTATCCCTACTCATCATATAAATAACTGTTTAAAGCCACGTAAGACCTGAATGCTTTCTATTACGTACTTTGCCTTTTTTTCTTAACATTTTATCGAAATCCGGCTACTAATAAAATTTGAGTTTTTTTTTCTTAGCCCTTACGAACCTGTCTTCGTAACCTGTCTGGGAGGCCTTTCATCGCAGTGACTTTCCCTCTACGTGCATTTCATCGCAGTGACTTTCCCCTGTACGTGCATTTCATCGCAGTGACGTTTCCCTGTACGTGCATTTCTTCGCAGTGACTTTCCCCTGTACGTGCATTTCATCGCAGTAACTTTCCCCTGTACGTGCATATCTTCGCAGTGACTTCCCCTGTAAGTGTATTTCATCGCAGTGACTTTCCCCTGTACGTGCATTTCATCGCAGTGACTTTCCCCTGTACGTGCATTTCATCGCAGTGACTTTCCCCTGTACGTGCATTTCATCGTAGTGACTTTCCCCTGTACGTGCATTTCATCGCAATGACTTTCCCCTGTACGTACATTTCATCGCAGTGACTTTCCCCTGTACGCGCATTTCATCGCAGTGACTTTCCCCTGGACGTGCATTTCATCGCAGTGACTGTACGTGGATATCTTCGCACGTCGCAATGATTCGGTCACAGGTGCAAGATAAAGTACATTAACAATTTGAAAGTGATATAAAACCAGAATATTACCCGTTTACCCATCAAAACCAATTCCTTTCTTTATCTGTAACAACAGCGTTTCAATTCTACAGCAACATCAATATTTGTAATAAAGACGTTTTCGACTGTTCTCCCTAACAATTAACTTCCATATTGTAGCAATAAGGACCTCTTCTACCTGCTAATTGAAAGTTTTAAGTTGCATAAAAAGATAGGATACAAAGAGATACAATAATTATTATGCCTGTGTATGACGAAAGCGTGCTAAGTGGTTACCGCTGGTCGCTGAAAGCTAGTAGTTGCCCTAGATACTTTGGCTGAGGTAGATTAGTTACCTTTACGCATTATGGATACGTTATGTCACTTTTCTTTGACGGATACTCCAATTAAAAAGGAAAAAGGTAGAATGTTACAGATTTACAATAATTTGATTTTTGATAAGACATTAAAATTTAATAATCATCATTATCATTGATCACTCTGAGCTCCTAATCTAAAGCTACTTCACAACGGATTGCCAATCCACTCTACTCTGACTTCATTTTGACCTTGTGACATCATGTTCAAGCTTAATTCGAAGTATCTATGTATCATAGGGTACAACTTTAGCCCGTTTAAGGCTACCTATAGAGTACAACTTTAGCGAATTTAAGGCTACCTAGAGTGCATCGTAAACGAATTTATGGTTACCCATATGGTGCAACTATCCACAACTCCAGGATATATCTGATCTCTTGGACGACGCACAACTTAGACGACGTACATGCTACGAGGCATTAGTTTCTCTGAGTTTATCTAGACACACGCGTAGTGTGTCGCGCCAAGTTAGGCAACAAACATCACATCAATTCAATTGTCGAGGCTGTAAACCAGCGCGATGCCATAGCGTCAGTGTCTTATGTCTTGAAGCATAGTTGGGCACATTTCAAGTACTTGGGGAAAAATAATAATGCGGTGCAAAACCTTAATTTGTGTTGAAGTCGAGAGCAATGAACCACCTGACAAAAATTAACTTGTGTAGAAATGCCAGTTACGCTGCTTTCAATGCAAAATCTGACCCTCAATAACGTTGAAAATCTGTTACTAGTTACTAGCTAGCTCGGTCATCTCCATGTTAAATCCCATAGGGTGATCATTCATCGATACCGAGATAACGGGAAGGCTTCCAGCTATGAAATTGGAAGAATGGGTGCAGTACAATACGAACTGCGTACCTTTTATGGTTTGAAGCCTGGGGGCGTAACGGGGATGGAGTGGGAGGGCGCGTAAGTACGAAAATATTGTTATAATCATTGTTAGTATTGTCGACATCGTCTCTCATTGGACGGCCAAAGTTCGGACAATGACAACGTGTATACAGACGTGCGTGCATAGGCACACACTAGTGCATCACTATAATTCTAAACAACGTTGCCAAAGAAATTGTATTCACGTCCAATTCAAGAAAAATAAACCAACTGTTAACAAAGCAAAATAAACAAAGCCAAAAACTGGTAAAGAGGCCGCCAAGTTGAGAGTGGTTCGGCCCTTCAAAGGAGTGATATCAACACATCAAAACTAACTAAATAAAACAAATTATAACAAAATTAAAACCAATCCAAAAACCTATAAAGAGGTGACTAAGTTGAGAGTAGTTCGGCCTATAGGCAAAAGGTAGTAGCTAAGTGTTGAAAACCAATTTCTTGTTGACGTGGCACTTTATTACAAATCTGTACGATAGTGGAGTTGAGTAAATACACAATTTAAAAAAAAGGAGTGATATCATATCAAAAACCAAGTCTGGTAAAAAGGGGCCGCCAAGTTCCGAATGGTTCGGCCCTTCAAAGGAGTGATATCAACACACCAAACATTCGCCAACTTAATCGCACCGAATAATACTTTGGACGTTAAATGAAAACTTGAACTTTGCTACCGAAAGTAGCAATGTTCTAGTTTTCATTTAACCTTCGAACTATTAAGCGGTGCGATTAACTTGGCGAATGTTTAGTATGTCGGCGTCGTCTGTCATTGGACGGCCAAAGTTCGGACAATGAGAACGTGTATACTGACGTGCGTGCCAAGACACACACTAGTGTATCACGATAAATCTAAACCAACTGTAATAACAAAGTCAAAAACTGGTAAAGAGGCCACCAAGTTGAGAATGGTTCGACCCTTCAAAGGAGTGATATCAACACATCAAAACTAACTAAATAAAACAAATTACAACAAAATTAAAACCAAACCGAAAGCCTATAAAGAGGTGACTCACAATTAAGCTGAGAATGGTGCGGCCTATTGGCAAGTAGCAAATTGTTGAAAACCAATTTCTTGTAGAAGTGGCACTTTATTACTCATCTGCACGGTAGTGGAGTTGAGTCAATATACAATTAAAAAAAAGGAGTGATATCATATCAAAAACCAAAACTGGTAAAAGGGGCTGCCAAGTTCCGAATGGTTCGGCCCTTCAAAGGAGTGATATCAACACACCAAAACATTCGCCAACTTAAACGCACCGAATACTTTGGACGTTAAATGAAAACTTGAACTTTGCTACCGAAAGTCAGCCATGTTCTAGTTTTCATTTAACCTTCGAACTATTATGCGGTGCGATTAACTTGGCGAATGTTTTGGTGTGTTGATATCACTCCTTTGAAGGGCCGAAATATTCGAACTTGGCGGCCCCTTTTACCAGTTTTGGCTTCTCTGAGTTTATTTTAACTTTGTGAACATCAAGTACAAGCTTAATTTAAAGAATCTGTAGGGAACAACTTCAGTCCGTTTAAGGCCACTTACAGAGTACAACTTTGGCGAATTTAAGGCTGCATCTTGAACGAATTTATGGTTACCTGTGGTGCAACTTCATCCCCAACTTCAGGATACAGCTGGCTTTCTTAGACGACGCACAGGATGCGAGGCATTGGATTTGGAGCAATAGCAACTCCTACGTAAAGCCGTTATCAGGCAATGACGCCATTCATCACCGTGTGCGTCCCTAGCATTCTTCGAACTGTGCCAATCAGGGCAACACACACATTCCGGCCGGGACCATCGATGTTCCAAATAACAGTAACCATAAATCGGAGAACCGGAGGCCAAGCACATTACTTTCAGTGGCCCTTTTCCTTCCGTGCCTCGAATTGTTGGCGATTGGGGTTGCTACATAAACTGAAGTAGAACCTATTGACCCCTACCCAACCTCTCCTCCCCTCCCGCAACCCCCACAAACCCCAACCTTCTTCCAATCCGAACCCTAGTATACCACCTGCCGCCTGCCTTTTCCCCTTCTCTATTTATTACGCGGAGTGGCCAGTGGTGGTGCCGGTGGACTCGTGGCCTCTTGGGGCCGATGGTTGTCTAAGCAACTGCTTTCTTGGGTAATTGGATTACCTTCGATCTGTCGATTAATTGGCGCCAGTTGCATTCCACGGGCCACTTGCCACCCCGTTTTGTGCCCCTAACGCGGTGGAGCTGCGGTTACGGCCCGTTCGGACGTTAGTGAACTTAAAGTTGGGCACCAAGGCACTGTGGTTTTAAGATTTTAAAATCTGCTGAAGTCATCAGCATTCCCCTCGCAAGAGGAGCCTGCGTAAGAGCCACGCGATTCTTTAGCTCGCGAAACGTTACCTAAAGAGTCGGTAACGGCCAAAACGTAATTATTTTCATCGACGTAATTACTCGTTTAAGGACGGTTGCGTAGTAACCAGGTTGGATGGCAAATAACAAACTCAAGAGCCCTCCCTCCTCTGCGCCAAGGTAAATGATTGAATTGACCGTGCATGGAGTTTCAAAATTTGATTTTAAATCCATCCCGTGGTTCAAGAATGCAGCAGTTTTGATTGTTTGTTTTAATAACATCACTCTGAGCTTAATAATGGAGAGGGGGGGGGACAGGTTTCTGCGACGGTGAATCAATTTTTCATAATATTAAATTTTAATCCAATTTGGTTTTCTTGGTACGTTGCCAGCTTGTAAGTGAAACTACAAAGTAACGACTTATGCGTGGTGGGTGGTAAATAAGTAATCTTAAGGTTGTCGCCCACTTGGCCACGCCACGGTCAATATTAGCCAGCGCTACTTGGATCCACAAGTCGTTGCAGCAATCGACACCAAATCGAAAACAACTAAACACAACCTAACTTAAATCCATACAGGATACTGAATTCCTCTTCTAATTCTTAACAGACGATTAATTTAGGCGTTTTATAAGGCCTAAGAACTGATTTCTGTTTCCGGCTGGTGCTAACTATAGTGCGTTTTGAGCGTGTGCTGTCGTTTAATGCGTTGTTTTATTTATGAGTTCGATCGAAATCACTTGTGAGTTGATTCTTACTAAGACTTGAAAGTGAACAGAAAGGTATTGAATGTATTGCTGATACATTCTTCTGGTCTGTACGAAAACTACTGACACTTTAGAATATAACTAAAATTATGCACTATAATGAAAGAGAGCGAGCGACCGACAATGTCAAACAAACGGGTGTGGCCTGTAATAATCAGTAACAATCGAAATATTGCTTTAATAATGCTACCTCTTAGAGCAGACTTGAAGAATTTCTAAGTTGGTTCTGTAACAATCACTGCATGCACGACCGTTGTTGGATTTATTGCGCTTGGTACCAGAACGGAGAAACGGGCGATTGAGCGTCCTCCATTAAAAAAAAGACATTTACTTCCATAAAAAAACAAATCAGCAGGGGTTAAAATGGAGGGGGAGCAGGGATGGGATATTCTGACCAGTCAATAGGGGAATCCGGGTCGTGGACGGGGAAGGCGGTGCGGGACAAGAAAGGGGTTATGAGGGGAGGGGGGGGGGGGGCATGGGGGGAAA
>JAHWFP010140811.1:0-13809 GCA_023313725.1 Lithobius niger | reverse complement strand
ACAGCTAGTATAACTAAAATTACAACCCAAACGTACAGTGCTTTTTACTGCCTAAACTTTTAGCTCTTAACGAATTTTAAAAGAAGAAGAAGAACTGAAACACGAATTTTAAACATAGGTGCTTTCTGTGCTCTTCAGTGCTTTCTGTCGTTCAGCAGGAAGTTTCCGGCAGTCGTATGCACATTCTTAATTTGCATGTAATTTACTCCAACATAAACGCAACAGCCAGATCAATAACTAGACAAATAAAATCTAATAAAAAAAAACCCTAAATAAGTCGGTTTGTTATATTCATGAAATAACGTCGTGCATTAAACGAGTCAGTGAGTGAGTCATTAAATGAGTCAGAGTGAATAAACATGGATAAATTGTTTCCCTTGACTGAGGACAGTCATGTGTTTAAATCGTGTTTAAATAAATACGGCTACGAAGCTATTTATCGTTGCCTTTTGGACTTATATGTCAGACGGCCTGAGCGGGGAATCGAACCCACGACCTTTGATTTCAACTTAATCACACCGAATAATACTTTGGACGATAAATGAAAACTTGAACATTGCTACCGAAAGTAGCAATGTTCCAGTTTTCATTTAACTTTCGAACTATTAAGCGGTGTGATTAACTTGGCGAATGTTTTGGTGTGTTGATATCACTCCTTTGAAGGGCCGAACCATTCGGAACTTGGCGGCTCCTTTAACCAGTTTTGGTTTTTGATATGATACTATAAACTGCTAGTTTACAGTCTGCTTTAAGTTACCAATTATGTGAAGGCAAACCAAGCAGTGCTACATTAACATACAAACAACGTTTCGAAAATTATCAATTTTCGTCTTAAGGTTAGCAATAAAATTAAAGCATGGCAAAACGCCACTAAGTCAACCTATATTAAAAGCATAAAACAGACATTTAAAACGGATAAAAACACCAATTTCTCTCCTCAAAAGAGGCAGAAATGGCAGCCGAAAAGCAACGACCCACCTGCTCCGTTGGTATACCACGACGCAAGGCAAGGTGTATGCAAATCGGGGTCACGTGTTTCAAAGGTGTGATGTGGGTTATGCGGGTTTCAAAGGTTCGTTATGTGGGTTTTACAATATGCCTGGCAAAAGAGTCGCGTTTAAGTGATTTAATTACAGGAAAATATTCTTTTAGAAATTTATTATCTGGCACTAAGTGGTTATGTACAGGTGGTGGTCATCCATACACATACACCACCTGTACATAACCACTTAGTGCCAGATAATAAATTTCTAAAAGAATATTTTCCTGTAATTAAATCACTTAAACTCGTCTCTTTTGCCAGGCATATTGTAAAACCCACATAACGAACCTTTGATACCCACATAACCCACATCACACCTTTGAAACACGTGACCCCGATTTGCATACACCTTGCCTTGCGACGTGGCATACCAACGGAGCAGATGGGTTGTTGCTTTTCGGCTGCCATTTCTCCCTCTTTTGAGGGGAGAAACTGGCGGTTTTTATCCGTTTTAAATTACTGTTTTATGCTTTTAATGTAGGAGGATTTAGTAGCTTTTGCCATGCTTTAATTTTATTGCTAACCTGAAGACGAAAATTGATAATTTTCGAAACGTTGTTTGTATTTTTATGTAGCACTGCTTGGCTTGCCTTCACATAATCTATTACCATGCCTTTCACTCCATTGCTAATATTAAGTTACCAAGACTGTATTATTATACATTTTAAACTGACAATATACGGTCTGTGTTAAATTATCAAGACTGTATTATAACACATTTGAAACTGATAGTTTACAGTCTGGGATCACTGTCGTCCACTCCCTCGACATGAACTGTCCACGTCTCGCAAAACTAAAATTATCCATGGTTATTCACTCCGACTCCCATATATCCTATACACTTAATCACTAAGCAACGTTTACTGAATAAAAGCTTTCACGTTGTCACGTAAGTGCTGCAACCGTTTTTATTAGGAAACTTCCAATTTATCAAGTTGTGATAGAAAATATAGATTTCTTTCCTGTGTGGGTGTATCGATTTGCGACGCAAGGACGTCAAAAAGGTTTTTCTTCCAGCGTTTCGAAATCAAATTTTCAGATATACCGGGGGATAGATATACAATATCGATATTCCGACTCGGGGCGCCCTGAGAACACTATCGCATGCGAGCTCAGGCTTATTGAAAGTATCGATTTATAAACGCGAAAAATAAAATAATAATTTCGGCAAGAAAGGCAATGAAAGAAATTCCTGGAAAAACCATTACGTACGACGAAATGACTCGAGTCCGTGTTAGCCTCTACAACCCTTTTTTGATTTTTCCCGAACGAACTCGTCTAACTCTCGGCCCGAGTCTTGAAGAAGAAAAAAAATGGACTATTTTATGTGGCTATACCGTATAACGAGTTCACTATTTTAACCTTCTTTTCGTATATTTTTATATTATTCAACTTTTAATCCGTCCTCGTTTTTTCTCCGGAAATGTTTTCTCCAAACCAGTCCGAATCGGCACAATCGTTTTCCTCTCTCTTCTCTTCTCTTCTCTTCTCTTCCAGCTTCTTCATGCATAGTTCATAAACGAGCAAATCTCCATACGGGAAATGGAACGAGGAAATATGTACCAACCAGTTTGTCGAGAGAACGAGAGAACGACAGAGAAAGCGGCGACCGAAAGACGAAAAAAAGAAAAAAGTCCAGGAGGGTTTTGAGGAAAATAACGCCAGAGCCCAGCGAGCCTAGATATTTCATTGTGAATTCACTTTATTAAAATTCGATCAGCGGAAATCAGAAACCTTTGGAAAACTAAAAGATTTTTTCCATGGATTACGTATTCTTATTGACTGTGAGAATAGGGGCATGGAACAAAGTGGATGAAGACTGCGGAATGAAGCATTTCTGCCTCCTCTTCCCCCTTCACTCTTGCCCTCCCCCTCCCCGACACAAGTACCGTTCCACTCACTGTAGATAAAAATGAACCCCCACCGTACTGCACTGCCTAAAGGTACTTTGAGTAAAATAAGGCATTATTAATGTTTGATGCAACGAGTATTGCATGTAAATGTGTAGGCTTAGACTCAGGAGTATACGAACGGAACTCATAGTAGCTCCTGGTAGATTTGATGGCTTATATTGCGTAACAAATGGCCCCCAAAACAGGAAGCTTCTTCATTTGCCAAAGCCGGTTCCTCCAACCCAGCGTGCTTTACTGTATGTTTGTAGTAAAATGGAAACTTTTCCCAAGCGCATAAACGTTCTTTAGCATGACATTAAGGCTATTTATTCTTCGAGTGGTGGTATTTAAAAATGAAAAAAATTTGACATTACAAAGAGTGCTCCATTGGTTACCTTGGAGTGAAAACCAAAGTTCTCCGAGTCCAGTATAACGGATTAGCTTTGGGGAACACTATGCAGAACAACGGCGTTACTATTAACGCCCTTCAATATTATGGATGACACTGTATTGTTGCTTATGATGAGTCATATAGGAGTAGAGTCTTCGAGAATCACCTTGAACTGGTGAAGCAATTTGGTTTAACACATTGGCTATGTCCAGATTCAGGGGTATTAATAGAGAAAGATGTTGAGGTAGTCAGTTGGTTAATGGGTCATCAGTAACCAAATGCAAAGGGAAATGATGCTCAAGCAGTATCTGCAACTGACAGCTCTGAGACATATGTCCACCCAACTGGCCGTAACGAGCCTTCCTGCACTCTCCTTTCGGACTGACGGGACGGGGGCAGCCTGGCTTGAGTACCGAAAGCACACCTGTCCCCGTCCTTGACCACGTTACAAGAGAACCAAACAACACGTCAGCGTGATCTGTTGTTTGTTTCCTGGTTTTAATTTTCGTTCCATGCAGCCGCCGAATCGGGAGATAAGGGGTTTAAGCTTGCCCTTTTTATCATGGTCAATGTTAGCAAGATCAGTTGCCAACATTTTTGCAATATTATTGTCGTTTTAGCGTAATGCAGGAGATGCTACCTATGGAAACCGAAACCTGCCTACAGTGCGTCGCGTTTCTTCAGGTAGCACTCGCTTTGATTCGAGACCTAATATAGTGCGGTGGAAGGTATAATGGAGGAAGGTGTCCTCTTTGGATATTTCAGATGGTACGAGAGTTTTTTTGTGTGGTGTATGTTGCCACACTCAGTTAACTACATCATATGGTACTACTCTACATGCGTCCACCCTTGTAAAATAATAGTAGACTAACTAACTAGTCAATGCATGACTAGTTAGTCACATGATTGTAAACTGAGATATATATACGGCTTTTGCCCCAATAAACATGTCTCTTTCCCCTTATTACTCATGTACATCATTAGTAGTGTAAGTAAGCTTACTCTGCCACCAGGGCCTATTTACTACAATGGCGATGAGGATAGGATTTGAACCAACTCGGGCAAAGCTGGTTCACTTGGTAACGTGAAGTTGTTCCCTCCGAGCAGAGAAGGAATGGGTCACCATTTTTTTGAGTCATCACCCAGTGATTCGTTGAGTTCCGTGGCTAAGTGACCTAGTGACCCACCGATACAAAATGACCCAGTGACTTCGACTGACCCATTGCACCGAACTGATCCACTGTTTCAGATTTACTGTAAATAAAACAGGAAACGGAATTAACAATAACTACATTGCGTATTTGCCATTAATTGAACGACATAATGTTATTCTTCCTTCACATGCATTTTAATTTTGGAATAATAATTAATGGTTTATATTTATGCCAAAAAAAAAACTGTTTCCTACTGAGTACGTAGAACCATGGTATACAGATCAAAATTTGAAACAAGACCTTGTAAAAAACCATTTTTAAGTATTCTAAGTAACAAACTTGCTAATTAAAAATCAAATCTAAAGTGCCGAAATACGAAAACATAACGGCACGTAATGTTCATAATGCGTTTTATACTTATAGTATATGTATATGTGTCAAAAATGACGGAAAGTGCGTAGTGTGTACATGTCCACGAGTATCGTACACTAACTATTGTATAGTATGAAAGCTTAAATTCATGTAAAACACCAAATTTTACTATTTAAAATTGGTTTGTTGCACCGCTGCCTAAAATTGACGAAAATCGCCATTACACTACCAAATATCACTGCGCCAATTTACGGTACCTCCACGAAAAAAAAAAAATGACGGACTTTTTTTTAGCTAAATTTGTACGACGCATCCCTCTTTTTGAGGTGCACACCTCTTATTTAAACTTCATTTTATTTGTAACAAATAATAATAACGCCGTGGTAATTAAATTGATTTAGATACAATCCAGCTACCTAATTTTGCTCCTGTTTACTATAAACGAAGACCATCTTTAAATCGCAAATAGTGTTATTTAATAAACTGAAGTCGAACCCACCTACCTGGTTTTGTTAAATCTTGAACTGCAGGATACTGCGAAACCATGAACCTCGCAGTCATTTTTCCGTAGCGAATGGATGGTTTCATCGTGGACGAATGATTGGGTTACTCATTCGTCCAAAGTTTCATTGTGCAAAATAAAAAGAAGGCTTCCCCTTTACACAATGTAGATCTTAAAATCGAGACGAAACATCAAACTCCAAAAGGGTATGCGTATTGGAAAATGTGTTGAAACTTTAGCCTGTACTCGTAAATAATAAAACAAACAAAAAAAACCGTCTTACAGATTAATTGAACTGTGCGCGTTGCTTGTGATACTTCGCCTCATTTATGATATTTCACTTTCACGCTGGCTTTAACTGTTTCAAACGTAACGGTCGTGCGAGAATCTGTCCAGTAATAATTCACACGGTAAAAGTACTTGGGGATTCGGCCACTTACAGGCTTCCAGTGTGTATACAAGAAGAAATAAAGTTCAACTCAACATTTAAAAACAAAATACTCAAAATAACTTGCCGGCAAACATTTACGTTTAGCTGTAAAGTTCAACTGCGAAGGACCCGTAACAATTTCACATGGCGAGGCATTCCAAATCCGCCCAACTCTTAAGAATAAAAGAATACTGTCTATAAAGCAGTGACACGAAGTAGTAGTTTTGTATATAACTCTATGCTGGAGCCTAAATGGGTTAGCTGCAAGGGGCACTGCAGAGAGAAACAGAAGGGCGTCATACTGAAGCCGATGCTGTTAAGAGTGATTTCTTAGACCTAAAACGCCCGATTTTTGTTGTTGGAGAAAACAACGTTATTTTAAGCCTAAGAAATGCGCTCTTCCGTTGTTTTTCCCTCCATTTTTATTTAGTGCACCTTGTAGTTATGCCCTCCAAAACCCATACTTGGTACCAATATGGCGCAAATGTCACTGCTCTATACAGTTAACTCGACAGCATCCCAGACAATCTGAAGTGGATGTGCAGTAAGAGGGAAGGGGGTGTTGAGGCTTTATGGCGCGTAGACAGTGCTATGTTAGCCTAAACAGTTACTGTTCTGAGGTAAACTACGCAGTGGAGGCGTGATTGCCCTCCCAGTGACTGTGGGTCCAATAACTAGTCAATGGTTGAGTAACAAAGCAGTGAGCGTGGGCAACACTAACCTTTATAGCTTTATTACACAGCAGGTTGCACACCTGTAAGGTGGCAAATTCCGATACAAACAGTGGTGCCCTCAGTGGCCACCACATAAAGCAGTGATTGCCTCAGTAATGGAAGCAAACCCTGGAACACTCCAGACAGCTATAGGTCATTAGTGTCAACATCAGTCACAGTGCAGTGGTCCCGGTTGTTGTTACTGCTCCGCACATTGCACAGATGTGCCGTGAGAGGCCTTCGTTCCTTCAGCTTAACAAAAGGGGAATCCGGCCCTTTATAAGCATACGAGCTTATAACAACACCTCAGATCAATTTTGACCCGACGCACTTATTAAGTTTCAATACCAAGCATGTCAAGTCTTTGCCCATTGGTAAGTCCCCCCCCCCCCACCCATTCCAGGCAGTCGTTTATTAAATCCGCATTCGACCGATTTGATCTTGACCTCATCTTCAACCAGAAATGGGTTCCACACTTCACAACTGCATTCTAAAGTGGGGCGAACAAAGTACTAAAAGTCTTAAAAAGAACACGTGCACGTATCTCTTAAAACATTTAACGATCCAATCTGCCCTAAAATGGACCAAATGAACAATTTCAGTACAGTGCTTTCCAAATGTCAGGTTTTCACAAAAAGAGAACTTCAAGATTCTTTAGAGAGTTAACTGCACTAACTTCAACATCACAAAGGAAGTATTTTCTCTAAAGGTCGTGTCCCGTATGTAACGCATGACATTTATCAAAAGCAATCGACACCTGCCGTGTTGTCCACTCGTAAACAATACGCAGGCATGCTTGTAACATTTCTGCTTGCAACGTGATATCAGTGATATCGATGGTTTAGATGTTCCAGTGCGTAGGCATAAATGTAGCTGTCAAATTCGTGAGTATGCAAATCAACGATGGCAAAAACAAAAAAGGACAGAGCCCAACATGCTGTCGTGTGGGACACCACTTATTACTGGCGTAGATTCAGAATCTCAGCCCCGACGCTTATACCGATAAGGTGCGAACACACAAAAGGTCAGTGATCCACCAAATAAACTGATCACCCAGACCAAATTTTTCAAACTTAAAGAGGAGTTTCTTATGGGCCAACCCGTCATGGTTTGGAGAAGTCTAAATGAACAACATCAACACATGATACATTGCCGACAGGCGCCCATAAGTTATCAAGGCAGCCCAATAACTGTAGAGACGCTCATCTACTGTTAAAACAATAAATATGCTTCTGATAAAGCTAAATGCAATTTACAATTATAGTTTCAATTTACATGGTATGTAAGTGAAAGGTATAGGTCTATAATTTGCATTTTAAGTCCCCTTTTTCCACATATTCGGCAGGTTACCCACAACAACAAAATTACAGAAGCTAACACTCAGAGGGGTAGTAGCATGCTCATTAGCCAGCCTGACATGCACAATGGTGGGGATCACATCCGGCCCAGCGTCACCACCCGCACGCATATTTCACAAAACCGATCTCTCAAACACGTTCAGAAAATTGGGCTTTCAGTTCCAGCAAAATATGTATGTTTTGCTTCATAGACTGGCAGAACACCATCATGGGGTACAAACCCACTTTGGAAACTGGCGTTAAGAACATTTGCTTTCTCCAAACTACCCACCACAACCTCTCCCAGGATGTAGCGTTCCGAGTTGTAGCCATGGCGCCAACAGGAACGAGAGACAAGGCAGCCCAAGTTTACTAGATAATCCAATGGGAAATTCCTAGGATCTTTTACGTGCCACAATCAACATGAACACGAAGCATCACAGGGACCTTCTCTTCCTAAAAATGCCTGGAGTGGCTGAGATGAGGCTCAAAACTGGGAACCTCTGGCATGTGAAATCATCACACTGACCATCAGGCCACCTTACCCCATGCTAGCATCACACTATCCACATTTAAATTGCTTAAGTGTCAGGAGAGATGAAATTTAATTTTTATGTAACCGTGACGCTGAACAGGACAAACGGGTCTGTTTATTCACATATTTGCAAAAGATTAATGCTGTGTCAGTATAGCTGAGAGACAGAGGGGGTTTGAGGCTCAATGGCGCGCCGAAAGCTGGGTCATTAGCGCCAACCTCAGTCACAGCGCAGTCGTCAGGGTTGCCAATGCACCACACATTATAGAAATCTATATATATAATTACACAAAATCCGCAAGGCAGCCAGCAGCAGCCAGCAGCAACCAGCAAGCAGGACATACGAAGCAGTCATCTGCATCTGCAGCGCAGCTGCGAACATACGATGCCATCTACCTACCGAACGGCAACTTAATGAGGGGGGGGGGGGCGAGACCCCGGGGGGGAAGGAGAGTGAGACGATGCGGAATGAGCGAGCGAAGCGAGCGATTCCGCTAGTGTTCAATAAACCTCAGACCTCAAACAGACCCCTTCGGTCTCAAAGGTCGTGGGTTCAGTTCCTCCTTCAGGCAGACCAAGACGCAACTTCCGTATTCATTGATGACTAACCGAGTCAACTTGGCTTTCCGTCCTGTAAACGGATCACCTCCACAGAACGTCGACTATTGAATCGGTGCGTCTCACATTATTTGTTTAAGCAACATCCAGCTTCCGAAAGATTCTTCATAGCATATCTTCTTGATCACAACTACCATCTTCCGCGATGCGACGTTCCGTCCTGTTACGTTCGGTCCGTCGGCTTTCGTTTGGACCCTGCCAATCAACATGCGTCCATTGATTAATTATTGATCGGAAGCACATGCGCGCACAAGGACAACAGCAGCAGCAGCAGAGGCAAAAGCACACAGCACAAGCAGCAATTAATTGTAACGGGGTGCGTGTTGCACTAGTGTTCCCTGCGCCCCCCGCTTAATTTGCCTTAAATGCCAGCAAATACTCCTTAAAGCCGTGTAATTAAAAATTTAAACAAGGTCATTCCCAAAAAGCCCCGGGAGCAGTGGTCTGGACAATCATCGTAATTACATTAAGCCGCCACCGAGTGGATCCGACTGGCAGAAAGGCCAAAGCCTTCCACCAAGGGCCAGCAGGGGGCGAAAGGCCAAGTCACTCGAATTGCGCAAATTATGACAACGGTCGCGCGCCTGCCAAGGGGCCAAAAGTTGAAACGGGGACTTGAAGCAATTTGGTATCCTTTCAAGGAATCATCGCTCTTCCAATAATATGAACTTTTGGATGGGCGATTCAAATGTAGTGGCAATTAGATGTCACGTTATTTTCTGAATGGTGCTAAAGTTTGGCGATCATCTGCTAACGATCTTCTTCAAATGTTACGCCTCATAAGAATAGCCCAGAGGACTGGCTGGTCGGCCGGTTGTCGGCCTAACGTTCCCGGGATGCCATGCGAGAATGCGTTGGGAGGGGGGGGGGGGGGATGGGGGGGGGAAAACGGCGCCCCACAAACAGGGGGGGGGGCAGGTAGAGGGCAAAGATTCTACTTATGCTTCGTTCGGGGTCGAAGAGGGAAGGATGCAAACGTAATTAGGGAAGAAGTGCGTCGTAGTAAAGACGCGTCGTAATAAATCGAGAAAAACGATGCAGTAGGAAGAGAACCGGCGATCAAAGGCCGCGGTCCTACTGCGGAGCTATACACTGACGCGGCCATGGCGCAGCGGTAGAACCTCGGCCTTTGATTTCAAAGATGGTGGGTTCGGTTCCCGACTCAGGCAGTCTGACATACAAGTCCAAAACACAACGTAAATAGGTTTGCATCCGTAGTTATTAAAAACATTTCGTGCTTGCTTTTTTCACTGTAAGCACTAAATACGTTGAAGAAGTTTTTATCGCTAACATCGGTTCATACTGAACCTGCCGACTAAATCTAAGAAAGTTTCAAACATGTTTAAAAAGAACTTGCCAGAAATCAAATCGACTATCTTTGGTACCGGTCATTATTTATGGCCGGGGTGGGCCGGAGGAAATGAAATGTGACCACCAAATTTTCGATGACCCTCCTCCCCTTCGGGACTCTGAAAAAATCTTGATCTCTACCCCCAATTGAAGGTCCAAAAATAATGTGACCCCCCCCCCCCCAAAAAAAAATAATGCGCTTTTCGTGTACCCATTGAGAATTGCAGATGAGTGCTGTAGCCAAGATTAGTGCTGAAGGCAAATTAAGTAAGTTACCGACAGTTATACCATTAGTTGTAAGGAAACGTCTCTCGTTTTTAACAAAAAGACATGTTGGATTAAAAATGTTCGATAAAATGTTCGTTACACCAATCCCTTGTCGAGATGCATACAATAAGTATGGTGAACACACTGTGTTCTTGTATGTCCACATCCGTAAAATAGTCAGCACCTGAAACACTGAAGAAGCCAAAAAACCAGGTGCCAAGGCTTTTCTACTAAGCTTTTTGCAAAAACTAGATTTGCAGAAATGGTACTAATAGTTTCAAAACCTTGTTAACACTCACATCATGGGTGGTCTGAGGGGCTTGCCCCCTAAAAACCGAGATGTTTTTAGAAATTATGACTGCTGAAAGAGCCATTTTTGAGGTCCAAAAATTGCTTTTTCTTCCAGTTGGTCAGTGTGTTTTTGTCCCCCCCTCCCTTGATGGGACCTGAAAAATGTATGATTCCCCCTCGAGAGAGCCAAAAACTTCATGACCACCCCCCCCAATTTCCATTGCCTTCCCCCATGGCGATAAATAATGACCAGTCCCTTATGGGCGTTTGCTGTGTTTGGAAGTACCAATGGCACATGGGCCGTCTTCTCGTAGATTCATGTGGGGGCCTTATAAGATTTTATAGTTACAAGTCAGGTCTCTGTTGTTGATGAATTTTTTTCTCGTTGCAGTTTCCTGGTCGCCTTAAAATCTGGTCCTTTCCCTGATCATTTCATAGCTGTCTTTAAATGAGTAGACTACAACGATAGCTTAAGGAAGGGTCATTATTTATCGCCTGGGGATAAGGAAAAAGTCATTTTTGGATCTCAAAAATCATACTTTCGGCAGTCAAAATTTCTAAAAACTCTTCAGTAAACTACAGACCCAACATAATGTGAATGTTTACCTGGTTTTGAAGCTCGCAGTATCACTACTACTCACTGTATTCTAGAAAAGCCTCCTGGCTCCTCGGTTTTATTGTACGAAACTTGACAGAAGAGGGACGTAAGGAACCTCAGTGTTCTATAAAGCATTTTTAACTCAACTTTATCCTTTTGTTTCCCTTACAAGTAGTGGTAACTTGTTGGTGCGTAGTGTTACTTAAATTTGGCTACAGAAGATCATCTGTATGCAGTCTCGATAGGCATACGAAAAGTGCATTTTTTTTTAGGGAGGGGTGGTCACAATTATATTCGGATCTTGAGTCGGTAGGTGATAATTTTCAGGGTTTAAAAAGGGATTGGGGTCACATTTTTAATTCCTCCATGCGCTCCCCCGCGGACCATAAACAATGAATGGTTCCTTATAAGCTCGCATAATTGTGTTTGGGGGCCTTTTTAAAACGTCACGGCACTTGGGTCCCAGGGCTGTTAGTCCGAGCCTGTGCAAAATCCACAAGTTGCCTGAAATGCAAACGAAGAATTCCCAAGCATTCACTATCAACGGTTCTCCTTTAACTTTTCCTATTTTTTTTTACAATCCGCATTGCCTCTCTTGATCACTACGTTTCATGTGTACCGATCGTTTGTCCACAAGCCGGCTTTTTTTTTTTATGTTTGGATTGGCACAGGGAACAGACTAAAAGGTAAAATAGAAGAGACACTTCTTCTTGCAAAAGCTTGACCTTAATCTGGGTCCAGTTGTTGTTCCAATTTTCCGGCTCTTAAGTGAGATTCGACACTTCCGATTCCAGCATTGGGCTGAAAGAAGAAAAGGGTGAAAAAAAAGGTCTATCCCTAACTCTGTGGTGGCACAAAGCGAAGAGGCCATTGGACTATGAACGCGAGTGGTGCTTAGACCTTCGGAGTTTACTCGCAACCAATTGATGGGTCTTGCTTAACGACTTGCTTGCGCTTGTGACTGAAAAAAAGGGACAGAAACCTACCCCCAGCCACAGAGCCACAGTGCGGTGGGGGAAGCGCGTTAAGGCGGGAGGGGGAAAAAAGCGCCCACTTGGGCTCTATACCGAAAGAGCCACGGCATAAAAACGGGTCGAAACAACGCTCTACCCAAACGACCTTTAACGAGGTGATGAAAGACGTGAGACGAAAGGAGATTAAGACCGGAAAAAAAAAGAAAGAAAAACGAAAGGAGGAAAAACCGAAAGAAATGAAAGAAGCGTTGCTGAATCACGACTGGCTTACTCACTCAACAACAGAATCGGTCCTCTTTTCTCTTCTCCTTGTTTGCCCCACAACATACTAGCAGACCACGGAGAATAAAAATAACAAGCAAACAGAAGAATGAGGGACGATTAAGAGTGGCGTAATTTTATTACCCAAGTCTCATTCATTAGAGTTCTCTTCAGCTCCATGATTAGGAGGATAAACAAGCGAAAAATCAGAAAACATCGCTTCCGCCGCTCGCTTCTCTATACCAAAACATACAATCGACGGTTCCGCTTCAAGATGCAGACAAATAAAGTTAAGGATGAAAATAAACAAGCCGACCTTCACTTGTTTTATTCAGATGTTCCACTAGCAGCCAGCGCCATAACCACGTTTACGGCCTCGCATCACTCTCATTCCAAACCGTCAAGGCTGTACTTAGTAGATTAGACTTAATAATAGACCATGCAGCAACGAACAGGGAATAACTAACTAACGCAATGCGAGCGGCGCTCGGGCAATAACGAAACCATCGTATAAATGCAAATTAGGTAATGCAATGGACGGGTGTATACCTGTTGCTATAGCTACACTCTGTACTAAATACGGTAGACCGTTTGCAAATACAACCTAATGCAATTCCCTCTAATTTCAGTACGGTTAAGCTGCTCAAATCACATAGCTTTGGGGACGCAGTAAAAAGATGGTGTCGTTAACGAGAAAGTTAGTTTCACTAACTTTTACTAGCTCCTGCAAACATTGTCTTAAAACTTCAAAATTTGTTGTAGCTACGAGGTTAAATAGCTGAGGTGCTAATTTGGTAATGTCCTTGGAAGTCGGTTCCAATTCATCCAGACATCGGTGTATAAAACATAGGGGAAAAATAGCTAACTTGAACCTGACCCGACCTAATATAATCACATCAATGCAACGGTTACAAATTATCTCTTTAAAACCGCATTTCATCTGTCTATGTTAAGTCATAAGACAAACTGGAGGAGGGACGATGTGCTTGTATTAAACTAGCATCCCAACTAAGGCCTTGGTGCTTGAGACAAGTTCCTCAAGCACCACGGCGTTGAACTTCTGGGACCAAGTGCTTATCCCA
>JAHWFP010140810.1:3194-23473 GCA_023313725.1 Lithobius niger | reverse complement strand
CCCACCCGCGGCTTCAACGGCCTCTCCACATGGCCCTCAAAAAATAGATCACAAAAGGGAGACCGAAATTATATTAAATAGCACTCTTTACATCCAGAGCGATACCAACAACGTTGCTATTTGAACTGGAATTGTGTTTAGTTACACTCCTGTTGGTGCCGCAATTAGGGGTGGTGCAAAGCACCGGCCCTGGGGGGAGGGGGGGGGGGAATTCACGAATCGGGGACCCATATGAGAAAAAATTCACTATATTTTCGTCGGGGTTGAAAGTCGTTTAGCCCCTAATGAAGTGTTACTTCTTGAGGAGAGGCCAACGTTTTATTCTTGCACCACTCCTTGAAAAAAGGAGTTGCGGCACAGACTCTTGTACTCCGTTAGCTGGCCATTTTAAATCATCTGTGGTACAAAATGAACAAGCGAAAACCGTTGCATCTGGCGTTTTGAACAATTAGGCTGCTGAATGCTAATTAAGTGGTTCTCTAGAACGTGCGCGTCGTTTTTTACTTGGCGCGTGGAACGTTTTTTTACGCCAAAAGTCTGAAAAAAGGTGGTCCGATCGCACGTCAAAGCTTTCACCAAAAACCCTTCCTGGATCCAGTGCGCATATCAGCCCGAATTTCGTTCACACGAAAAGCCGGAAATGTTATGGGGAAGTGGTTCACAAGTGACCGGAAGCGGCCGTGGGAGTTCATCACCTACGCAACGGTACCAGACAGAGACAAACTGTTTTCACCGTTAGATTCAGCGTCCAAAAATTAGTCAAAATGAATTCAAACGAAAAAAAAAAACCGATTGGTATGAAGCGGAAGTGATCCGAAAATGGCGGAACTGTACAAAACACCGGTTGCGACTAGATAGTCGCTGCAGCCGCTTGTTGAGTTTTGTAAATATAAACTCAAGCCAGAGCCCAAGACTTGAGATTTATAATTAAAAATGGCCGCAGTTGCCAGATACGGAGTTCTAACTAGAGTTATACAGAAAGATAGACAAAAGGTCTGATAAAAAGGAATGGAAGATGGAAGGGGGGAAAAGCAGGGTGTAGAAAGTGACAGCGAATCTTATCACATCCTCCAGTCAAGCAGATGAGAGACAGGAACAGAAGGGGGATGGGGGGTCCCGGGGAAGTAAAAGGAGTAACTCAAGAGAGCGCCCTAAAAATCGTGATTAAGCCCCCGCACGCCACTCGCTGCCAGTCTGCTGAACAGCTGCAAAACGAAGACGCAGGCTTACGTCAAACTTTTAAGATCCTGATTTGTTCGACAGAGACGTTTTTGTTTAGTTGGTCCGTCACGTGCTGCGGGGGAGTGCGCGGGGGGGGGGGGTCATAGAGGGCCTTGCGTAACTGTTTTATCACTAGACGAATTCTGTTCTCGTACAAGGAATGTTGGCCATAACTCTTCGAGTGTGATGAGCTCGCCAAGAAATGGTCACGTTAGCAGTTGAAAAATTAATTTTTGAAATGCATAAATTTTTTCCCCTCTGCTTCCTTTATTAGCAAAAATGTCCTCAAAGGCAACAATATACTCGTCAATTTACTATCGCGAATAACGTAATGTGAAGCAGAAACAAAATAGGTTCCAGTACTGAGCCTTGGAGTATACCACCCTGAACTCGTTTGTATTGTAAAATGTTTTCACGAGTTTCTTTATTTATTTAGTTTTTATTTCAGTACACTTTGTCTGAACTTCTCTAATTTTTTTTAAGCATTAACAGTAATCAATGTTTCAGGTGGCATTGTTGAACTTTTTAATTCATCTAGTCACACGCTAGTGTGTCGCCGCCAAGTAACAGTAGATCATCTGATTGTTGAAGCGGATGGATTGTTGATCCATCTTTTAGGTGGGCCCGCTAGCAGACATGTTTCAGTTAACTGTAAGCATTGAACGCATACTTTATCATGTTGAGGGTAAATCCCAATGTGACCAAAATCTTTCAAATTTTGGTAAATGTAAGGGGAAGGTGCGGGGATAAAGAAAGACGAAAAGTTAAATGAAGAGTGTCCACCATTCATAGAGAGAAAGATTTTCCGTTATTTTCATGATACTGTAAGGCTGGCTAGTTCACTGTGAAAACAATGTGACAGTACACATCAATGCGTACTTTCTCAGCATCCACACGAACTGTGTACTGAGAGTACTCAATTTGTGCATTGGTAGCACACAAGCTGTGACGAGAATGTGTACTCTCGGTGCACAGACTGTGTACTGCCAGTACACAACTCGTGTGGAGGCTGAGAAAGTACACATCGTCTTCAGAGTGTAGTTAGTTAATGACGTTTTCCCTACATTGAATCCCATTAACTCTTTGCTCACGGCTAGCGAAATATTGGGTAGGGTCCACACAGCTGAAAGTTTACGCACGAATGCACGGTGGTAATCTGAACATTGTACTTTGGTTGGCTTGAGGTTTGTAGGGGTCAGGTCAGGACAAATGCGTGGGAGGGTTTTGAAATTCGCAACCGTGGAATATAATTTCAGTTATTTCCCATGTTGCAGTCACATATTTCAAGCATCAACGGCTTGGACAATCAGCCATGATCCATAGATTTATTGTAAAAGCCATGACGACCTAAAAGCTGAACCGTTGCCATGGCTTGCGTAACAATAAAGCGGTGGCGGCACCAGCCACTTCATGCAACCAGGTCCTGATCAGGGCCGAGTTAAACATACCAAGGGCCTTCTGTCGTTACTGAAGTAGCTGTCATCGCACGATGGTTCGAGAACCACCAGGCCTTAGACAGTTATTACCAGGGCCTATGCCCTGGTGGGCCCTGGTCTGGTGCCACCACTGCAATGAAGGGATGCACATTATAGGACGGTTACGCAACAATGCGAACATCCACGAACCAACGGGTTTACGTTAATAACCGCATAAAAAAATGCTTTGCGGTCAGATATTTTAGCAACAGTGAACTTCAGGGATTTTTGCAAGGCAAAATATGAATGAAGAAAGCAAACGAAAAAAATTCTCGATTTGGCGGATCATGTAACGGATAATTACTTAGAGACAGATAATTCCTAAAAAAAAAAAAAAGGTAGAAACGGGGCTGAAGAAACTTTTTTTTTTTTAATTAATTTCTTTGAGCCTTAAGTCAGCGAAGCAACTTAATGCTTGTATGGCTGAACCGGCTCGAATTTGAACATTACCAGACTTTTAGAGAAGAAGCAATCATATCTGGTAAAGGGAGGTGCCAACCCGGGGATTCGATCCGGGAAACCTCCGATCATCGTAGGGGCCGAAAGATTGTTCAGAATTTGCCAGAATAGTTCCCATAGCCGCTGAAGGAGCATGGTAGCCTCTCACGCTACCCTGGCCGGCAGTCCTGGCGGGGACTTGCCAAGGTCCCCTTTCCAGGGGTTCGACCAGATCCGCAAACCTCCAGCAACCAGGCTGAGCTCTCTCACAACTCAGCCACGATGACTTAAGCACGTGAAGCAAGGATTAGGGTTGTGAAGACCTGGAACTCTTTGCCGAATCATGTGGTAACGTTCACCAGTGTTGCATCTTTCAAAACTATCAAAACTATCAAAGTTAAATATCCATTTCCTGTCTTATACCCATTACTCATTAGATTAGTTTGGCGGGTCTTTTTAGGCAATTTTATTTGAACAACCATCTTTTGTCGTTTCATCATTCTTTTAAATTTTGTGGGCGGGCGTAAGTGACCTTTTATCGGCCCTGCCCAGTCCTGTCGTGATTTTTTTTTTCCACGACGAATGAATTATTTATTTATTTATTTAAGGAGATAAATAAAACTAAACCTTGTCAATTTGGCTGATGTAACGGCTAACAGACCAATAGAAAGTGTGAAAATTATAAATGACGAAATGTATAGACATAAAGTTCCTCCGGGAACAAACGTAAAGATAAAGATAAGTCAGTGTGACCTTTTGTATCGGTTACAGTCCTATAAAAGTTGTAATATTCACCCAAAACCAAAACCACCAGGTAGTGATATCATTCAACCCGGGAAAGGCCGCCAAGGTGTCAAATTAATCGCACCGAATAATACTTTCGACGTTAAATGAAACCTGAAGATTGCTACCGCGAGTAGCAGTGTTCTGATTTCAGTATGTAGCGTGTTGGCCCCAGATTGTAGTTCCTAGGCCCTTCACTGCTACTTATGTATCGTTAGGAGACTTTAGATACTCGACTATTGTTCGGGAATATACCTTTGAGTGAGGGCCAATCTGATGCAATATTGGCCCACACCCAAAGCAGGTAAAGGCTGAAAGGAGAAGGCTTATCCTACAGCATATAGGCCGGCATTAAAATGATTTTCTAGATCCTTCTGGTCGGGATGCACGTCTCAACTTATCCAAAGGAATAGTCTAGAAGGATTTTGAACCACGAACGAGTGTTGGCCCAGCAGTGTCAAAGCTGAGGCTAAACACTCACTCGGGGGTCTTTAGCGACAGACCTCTCTTCAGGCTGTTGGCAACAGGTTGGGCTACCATTCATTAATCATGTTAAAACTCCACAACAATTGCTATCAGTTATAACGCCTTTCTGAACATCCACCGTTTTGGTAAATAACTTTCTGTGGATTTAGTGTTTCTACTGTGGCCTGATATACCTCTGTATTCGCCTTCTACAACTCGTGACTTTCTCAGTGTCCCTTGGGAACAACTGGATTGACTCGGATGCAAACCCATTGCATATTTATTCGACTCCACCATGTTACAATTAAACTTTTGAACTATTAGTCGCTGTGATTAAGTTTGAGAATAGGATTAACCATGGCGGAATTTCCTAGTCTGTAGAGCAGTGACATTTGCCGCCATATTGGCACCAGTATGGGTTTTGGAGGGCATAACTACAAGGTGCACTACATAAAAATGGAGCGAAAAACAACGGAAGAGCGGATTTCTTAGGCTTAAAATAACGTTGTTTTCTCCAACAAAAAGAATCGCGCGTTTTAGGTCTAAGAAATCATTCTTCACAGCATCGGCTTCAGTATGACCGACGCCCTTCTGTTTCTCTCTGCAGTGCCCCTTGCAGCTAACCCATTAAGGCTCCAGCATAGAGTTATATACAATAATACTACGTCGTGTCACTGCTCTATACCACGAGCCATGGCTGTTTGCTGTGATGTCATTATGAGTTAACCCCTGACGAACGAGGAGATTGGATCTTTGACCGTCTGAGTCGACTAGCCCAGTCACATGATACGCGCGTCACGGCAAACAGCCTTGGCACGTAGTTTAGTGATATCACTACCTTCAAAGGCCGACCCTTTTTGAAAACTTGGCGGCTTTCTTATATAACCAGGATGGTTTTGGGTGGATTTAGTTTTACTTCAACGCTTTTCAAGCTGCAATCATTTCGGCTGGCAGGTCACAATATTTCCCCTCTGATTTAAGCCTACCGAAAGTTTTTTTTAATGGGTGAGGGGGGACACGCTAGACGCAAGCGTAATGAAATTCAAGGATGAAACTTGTGGGATAAAACTCATAAAGCTTGAAGCGCTTCGGCTGGAAGCGCAACGAAACTCCATGGTATATTACGGTAAATGGCTTTGCGTTGCACCGGGGCCACTAGCCTTAGAGGTTGAGCTTCCTAAAGATGGACTTAACCACACAACTGTTGGGTAAGAGCATTTCCATTTTCCCATCATTTTGACGAGTATGAATCACCGTAGATACATATCACATCGTCGTTGTTTCTCTTTTACTGTTAATTTTATTGCAGGAATTTTCTTCTTGTAGTTTTACGAGAAATTCTCTGAAAATTTTATGTTTAGAATTCTTTCTTTTTACGATATGGAACACACACGTCGTCGTCGGCATCTGTTGATTCGTTTCCGTTTTTCCTTTCTTGTGCTGTTCCAGGCATTAGTGTCAGCAAATGATATATGAACATTCCCGCTGGGATGAGATTTTCTCCTTCCAGGAATTAGGGGGAGCAAATAGATGATGGGGGAAGAAGGGGGAAAAGATATAAAAATGCGATACGCCTTTCTTTTATCTGTTGCCTTCCGTTTGTTTGTTTATGTTTTGTATTGATGATAGAGGCCGAAAACGTGATTCGGTCAATGAAATACGACGCCTCGCTCCCAACTGACAGCGGATTTATTTATTTATTTTATTTTAGGTTGATTGAAGATATTGTGGTAATGTTTAAATGATATTGTTGGTCAGCGCATTGCTGTAGCTCTGGAACTAAGGCTGTGTTTAATGCTCTTTAAATAAACATAAATAAACTCGTAAATAAACATAATTCTAATTCTAAGTTTGTAATCGTGGTTTTTGCCAAAAGTGGTGGCACGATAGTATATAGTAAGGTTGATCACTCCCAAGCTCATTACGCGTGACGTCACAGGAGGCACGCACACTGTACCATTTCCGGTTTGACTTGTGCGCGTGTGCGTAAGCTGTTGAGCTGTATTGTGACGTCAGCGGAGGTAGCAAAATCAGCAGCCAATGGGAAAGCAATATGCAAAAAGCTCGAAATAGACCCCCCCCCCCCCCTGGTTTTTCCGCTGGGTTTTTTTCAGCTAAATTTTTTTGATCATGTCTTTTATAAATTGTTGTAAATTGGACAGTGGTGTTTTAATTTTAATTTATTTTACGTCAGCGGTTCCCAAAGGGGGAGGAGAGACTTGAGGAGCATCTCCTCGTTGCTATTTTTGGGGGGCACGAATTTCCCCTTCCCCACAAAAAATTTATGTCTGACTGGCCTACTGTTTTAATGATTTTTTTTAGGGGAGATGGGACGAAGTTTCCTCCCCCCCCCCCCCCGGCTTCTAAATTTAAAAAAAAATGATATATTTCATAACATGATTAGCCTAGTTGGCGCCTAAATAATCATGCTACGAAATACACAATCTTTTTCTAAGGGGGAGGGGCGAGGGGGGATGGGCACCCCTATTTCGTATCTGCAACGCTACATAATCCGTTAATGTTTGAAACGTTTCTTCTCAGCCCACATTATTTGTCAAACTTCTAAACACGTTGCGTAGGTGTCCCCAACACGGTTTTTTACAGTTTACGTCTAAGTAAGGAAAACGCCTGTAAAAACTTTAGTAGCGTCAATAAAATTCGACTGAAAGAATTCTATTGCCAGCGAGAAATGAGAGACGTAAAAAATAAAAAGACACTGTCAACTTGAGTGACGTGGAGCGTGGAAGATTCCATTCCTATCTTTCGGTCCTTTTTGTAATATTTGGGCTACGTAACCGCCCCCCCTCCTCCGCCGGCCCCCCCCCTCGTCCCCCAACCAGAGTATTGTCGTATTGTGTCGTAGCCGCGCTACCAGGCCCAGAGAGCGAGCTTAGCTGCCAGGAGTCTGCAAAAACAATCAATCAACGTGGGTTCGAGGGTTGGGTTTCCCCTAGCAACCCACAAGCTAAGTTGAGATGTCATCAATACTTAGCTATACTCAAAACCAGATGCCATTGTAAAATTGACGCCACATCGAACGCAAACCTGACTTAACTTTAAACTAACCAAACAAACCTAATAAAAAATGTACCCATAAAAAATGATGGGATTTTTAAGATGTGCGTCACATAAACTAAAATTTTGAACGCATTAAAAATGGTGACTGTGTTAATAATTCCGATTTTGAATTTTGAACTTTTAAATTTTAAATGTTTTAATTTGCATTCTTCTGATTTTTAATTTTTATTTTATTTTTTTATTTTTAAAATGTTTTATTTAGGCTCATTTTTTTTTTTTTAGATGTTGATGTTTTGAATCCACAAAAAATGTTTTTTCATAAAATGTTTATTCCTAAGATTTTCATTCATAAAATCTAGAACAATTTTCATTCAAAATGAAAGCTGTGAATGTTACATTGTGAATGAAAATTGTTGTTGATTTATGAATGAAAATCTTACGAAGGAATGTTTTATGAACGAAAATTGTTGGGGATTCAAAACATCAAAATCTAAAAAAATTAGATAATATTTTTTTAAATAATCAAAAATATTGAAAAAAATGGAATATTCAAAATTTAAAAATCGAAATCCGAATTTAAACATTTAGAATTAAAAAGTGTGAACAGATTGAAAGGGTATAATGATTGTTGAATATGCCAGTCAGGTATGGTCCCCTCATCTCATTAAAGATATTAAGGTTGGGAAGTCCGTGTAACGCTCCTTCACAAAATGCCTTCTTGGCATGCGAAATTTGCCATATTCACAACGACTTGCGAGCTTGGGTCTAGATTCACTCGAACTAAGACGGCTTCGTGCCGATCTGTCACATACTTTTTCAACTTTCTTCGGGAACTGGTGGATACTGACCGGGATGTCTTTTTCACTGTTCGTCGCAATCTCCAGACTAGTGGTCATCATCTCAAACTTGAAGTACGTGCTGTAAGAAGAGATTATACTAAGTATTTCTTTTCGAACCGTGTGGTGATGCCATGGAATAGAGCAGTGACACGACGCAGTATTATTGTATATAACTCTATGCTGGAGGCTTAATGGGTTAGCTGCAAGGGGCACTGCAGAGAGAAACAGAAGGGCGTCATACTGAAGCCGTGAAGAGTGATTTCTTAGACCTAAAACGCGCGATTTTTGTTGTTGGAGAAAACAACGTTATTTTAAGCCTAAGAAATCCGCTCTTCCGTTGTTTTTCCCTCCATTTTTATGTAGTGCACCTTGTAGTTATGCCCTCCGAAACCCATACTGGTGCCAATATGGCGGCAAATGTCACTGCTCTGTTGTCTTCCTTGCTCAGGCGCTGGTGAGGTCGACGAGTCTCAGCCAATTTAAGAGTGGCCTGGAGAAGTGCGATCTTTAGGGATACTTAAAGTGTTTTTAAGTCTTTGTTTTGTTTTAATACCATTATTGTTTTTTTTTTTTATCTTCTTTTAAATGTAGGACCAGTGTTAGAGGATGATACCCCATCCCTTCTGGAAACCTTTACGTGTAATAAAATTTCAATTCCTTCATTCATTCGTCTATATCTATGGCTTGGAAATTATCAATTGATAAAGCCATGATGTTCGCATCGAAAATTTGATAAAAGAAAAATTAAAGAAACATTACGTTATCAATAAGACACCAAAAACAAATTGAAACTATTCTGATTCGTGAGTTACAGGTCACCCTACGTAACGGAATTGAAATTTGTGGTTTCACGGCTAATGAGCCTACCTGATAAAAGATTGCAAAAAAATTCAGAATAAAATTATATCAGTATTTTTTTCAAAAAGACCAACGATATGAGATCTGCTGAAACGATTTCCGTGGAGTACAAAATGTTAAATGTGAAAAATCTAAGATTACATGGCCATTAAAAATACGTAATCATTTCAATAAAAATTACAAACATACAGACTCGTACGAACTGAAATACAAAAGAAGAAACATTACTATACAAAATTCTAACGTGCAGAAACGACATGGTAAAAAAAAGGAATGTGTTAAAACCTTCATACAATATTTGAAGGTGCATGCCTCCATGTTGGACTTCCTGTACGACTCAATTTTGCAACATTAGTTTAAACGCATGTCAATGTTACAGACTCGTTTATTTTCCTGTAATTTGTGCCACACAGGAGACGGCTTTGCTACTTCAAAATAATGTTGCAAAACGTATTTACACACAGGATGCACGAAAATTGGGAGAGGGTATGACTTTTTCATTCTATGCCAAGCGAACTAAAAAAAAATTAGCAACTCGTCAAAATAAAACGAGAAACATGGTTACTTGAAACGTAATGGAGAAGAAGAGAGCCGGATAAAGAAGAGAGCCGGATTTAAACATGAACAAAAGTAAGGGGTAGTGATTATGGGGAAGGGGAATAATGGGGAGGCCAACTACAGATGCAAAATCTACTACACGGCTTTAAAAGTCACACAAAAATGCGCATTATGATCAGTACTAAAACAAAAACAAGAAAAAAAACTAGGCCACAGGACGTGAAAAACGCCGTCTGCCCCTGGGGTTGCGGAAATGAATTTAAGGATGGTTAAATGAATCAGAGGACGCATGGATTGAGTGAGCGAAGTCACCTTAGCGCAATTGCCCATCTTCAAGAAGCTGCATTATTCAAATTACACATTTCACTATTATGTGGCAGCTGTACTCCTAGATTGGCTTTACAATTAGACTTTCGTTATTTGCTTTGTTTGTATAAAACACGTAGGCTTTTTTTCCCCCTAGGTTCTCCTACTTACCTTTCTTGAACAACTGAATAAAGATGTTAATTATCATAAACTTGAAATAAATTTTCATTCACAATGAATGAAAATTGTAATTGTAATTTTTTTTATTTGTTCAGTTTCAACTTTTTTTTTTATTTTTGATACTAATTTATATTTTACTAATAATTTTAAATAAATTTATAATTTAATTTAATTTTTATTTTTTTAACTTATAATTTTAAATTTAGAAGTTTTTTTTCCCCCATTTTACTTGGAAATGTTGACGACAAACCATTTTCCAGAGAATTTGAAAGTTGTTTTTTTGTAAGGCTTCGTTCTACTCGACCGCATAGCACAAACGAACGCTATAGCTCACAAATACTTATTATATAAATTGGCGGAGCAGAGCGAGCGAAGCCAGTGTAGCGTAGCCTATAACGGACACCGAATTGCAAAATGTTGGTTGGTTGCACTTTTGTAGTCTGAGTGAGCCAAAACGAAAGGTCGGATTGGAATGAAATTTTGTACATAGCTTGAAACCCCCAAAAGCATTGCTGAGCTAGAATTTACCGTAAATCGTTCAATTACTGTGGAAGAAATTACAAAAAGTGTCTGAAATTATTTCTAACACTCATCATTGTAAATTTAGAATTCTGGAATCATGAATAGCACATCGAGCTGAAAACATGAAATTTGGTACACAAGTTTAGTGGCCGTGTCAGTCTGGCTTAGCGGTAGGGCCTTGGCCTTTGATTTCAGAGGTCCTGGGTTCGATTCCCCGCTCAGGCAGTCTGACATATAAGTCCAAAAGGCGACGTAAATAGGTTTGCATCCGTATTTAGTTAACAAGTTATTCTTACTAGTACAAATCGGACTATACGTGGAACGCCCATGAAGTACCCTCCAAGGTCCTCCGGAGGCCTCCCCCCCCCCTTAAGTTTCCCCTGAGGCTTGATGAACAAATTCTTGCAAACCGAACTAAAAGCACGAAATTTTGTACTCAAGTCATTCTTAATGTTCAAATCGAATCAACCATACAGCTCCCATGAAATACCCTCCAAGGGCCCCCCAAGCGCCACCCTGTTTCCCCTTCCTGATGCTTGACCAACAAATTCTTGCAAATTAAGATAACAAGCATGAAATTTGGTACACAATTCATCTTACAGCAGCACAAATCGAACCAGCCATGGAACTCTTATGAAATACCCCCCCCCCCCTCCAAGAGCCCCAGTGCCCCGTCCTGAGGCTTGATGAACAAATTCTTGCAAATCGACTAAAAATATCAAATTTGGTAGACAAGTCATTCTTAGCAGTACAGATCTAACCAGCCATGCAGCCTCCTATAGATGCTTGATATTTCAATCCGCTCCGCCTGTAATAGGCCCGAAGCCTGTTTCCCATCATGGTTTTCTAGCGAGTCAATAGGCGAGTCTGATTTTGAGAGCAGCTAACTAATATTGACTCGAGCCAAAGCCAGCACACAGGACATCAATGCACCGCGAAGGAAAAAGCAACTTTTGCTTTCCGGCGATCAATGAAATAAAAAGAGGGTTTTGGGACATCTTCAGTTTTCATTTTTTCTTTATTTTTTTTTCTTTCCTCGTCGTCGTCTTCTTCCTATTTTCATTTTTATGTTTTTCAATATTGTTATTTTTTACTTTTTCACGGCATGTAGGTTCGCAACAAAATATGGTTGCGCTACGAAAAATCAATTCTGATACATGATACGAATTTTTTTTATGTAAAAGTTATATTAAAATATGATGATAGGACACAATATGTGAAGCAGATATGACCAAAAAAAAAATCCCTTGAATAAAAAGAGTGCTTTTATTTTAGCTTTTCACATCATTGGCCGATCGAGCGAAGCGATCGCGAGATCCTATACTTGAATGAATTTCGGTTTTTTATGTGTTTTGCGTGTTTATCTCTTTGAAACACGTTCATAGAAAAACCCCATAAGGGTAAAGGGATCCATCAAGTTTTCGCCATAGAAAGTAATGATATCAGAGCCAAAATGGCTGCCACCAATTTTGTGGTCCTAATCGTGTCACTCATGCTTAACTGACAATCACGCGGGAAACTTGGTGGCAGCCATTTTGGCTCTGATATCACTACTTTCTATGGCGAAAACGAAAACTTGATGGGTCCCTTTCGGAATTTTATTTTAATTTGGTTGAAATTTCATGACAAGGGATCTTTGATGCATGAAATTCACGATTCGAGCATGAAATTCATACCAGAAATATTTTTGGGGCGTGGACCGTAATTTGGGTGGGTTAGAGCACTGGGCAAACAGCGGGGGGAAGTATAGCAGCTTATAAACGGGACAGAATTTAGCCAATTAGGCTCGATAAGTGTTAAATAAATACGGATGCAAACCTATTTACGTTGCCTTTTGGACTTAAATGTCAGACTGCCTGAGTGGGGAATCGAACCCACAGGCCAAAGGCCGGATTCCTTTATCCACCAAAGGACAACGCCTTTGTCCACTCAGTCATACTGACATAGCAGCAAAGTAACTGCCCTTGGAGCTCTGGGTAGAAATCATCAGGGTTTTTACGTAGAAATTATACAAGTGAATATGCAGAGCACTTCCCTGTGGCGCACTGGGCGGAAATCGTGCAGGTTTTTCCAGGTGAATATAGAAAATAATCTAATGTTATAGGATTTCTCGCTCGCCGAGTAATTGTAATCTGTAGAAGTCAGCTGTATGCCTAAACCATGCACCACAGCTGTTTGCCGTGACGCGCGTATCACGTGACTGAGCTAGTCCACTGAAACGGCCAAAGATCCGTTATTCTCGTTCGTCATTGGCTAACAGCCGTGGCTCGTAGTGTGTAGGTTGTATTCTTAGCTCCTTCCTGTTCCCAAAGATTCATTTTCCTAGTGAAGTGGGGGTGGGGGCACATTCGGGCACTTGGGGGCAAGTGCTTCTCATACCCCTTTTATTTGGAGGGGGGGGGCTCCCTTTCGGCAGATAAAATTAAAAAAAGAAAAACTGTTAAAATAAAGGTAAGAGACCATTAAAACGAAGGTTTTATGTATAAAGGCATCCACTAATATCCCAGTGACAACTGAATCAACCAGCCAATGCTATCACTATGCTATCACTATGCTGCGACTAAAGACATCCATCCGAGGCTTTACTAGCTCTATAACTATAATACTGAACTATAACTAAATAACTTATATAACTAAATAACTATATAACTAAATATTTGGCTACTTTGTTTTCTAGTACTCGTCCAGTTCCGGTCAAAAAAATCGCCCTTTTTCGTTATATCGAGGGTCGTAATAACAACCATGGAGAAATTCAGTTATCTCGAAAACTACTGAACGGTTTTCATGAAACAAAAACTGAACTGCTTATTAGATTGTCTACTGTATTTCTACCCTTATTCAATACTACTTAACTGACTGAAAATAATTGGCCGAGCGAGAAAAACTTAGTGATATCTGATTATATCTCGAAAACTAGTGCAAAGATTTTCATGAAACAAAGACAGAATTGCATATTATAATTTTCTGCTGAATATTGCATGTCAAACGTATAGAAATATAGCGTATAACATAACAATTAATCCAGTTTTTGTTTTATTCAATTCTATCCAGTAATTTATGAGATATATTATTAGTTATCAACTCGTGCTGCTCGCTCGGCTAAATATATTTGGCTACTTACTATTGCACGTAATACGTATAGAAATGTAGTTGATAGCATAATAAGCAACCCAGTTTTTGTTTCATTCAATTCTGTCCAGTAGTTTTCGAGATATCAACAATTTTGTTCGGTCACGTTACATTAATCCTGCAACTTCTTCCGTATAACGAAGGCTGTTTTTTTTTTACCGGAACTGTACATTCTCCCCCCCTCCCCTTTTTTCCCTTATTAACGTGTTCTTAATCATGATTTGTTTGATTTTGAAAACCTGTTTTCCATATCAATTACTGTTTTCATTCCTACGTCTTAAGAAAATGTTTTGTTTTTTAATGTACGACCCTTACTCATACGCGAGAATCTGCTCTTGAGGTGAGGTTCGTCTTTTGCCAATTTGTTCCTAACTGTACCGAAATAAGCTAAACTCAAACTCTATGATTGAAAAGGCAGCCATTCTAGGCTTTACTATTACTCTGTGACTAAATGCAGCCATTTGAGGCTCTATGACTAAATGCAGCCAGCCGACGCCTTTAACTACGACTTTTAAACAACATTTTACTAAGTTTAAAACTAAAACCAGCAACTTTTTATCAACTTTTTTTACAGTATAGCAATTTATTACTACGCGTCGAACTAAAAACAGACTAATAGCAGCAGCCATCCTATAGAGCAGTGACACGACGTAGATTTATTGTATATAGCTCTATGCTGGAGCCTTAATGGGGTTAGCTGCAAGGGGCACTGCAGAGAGAAACAGAAGGGCGTCATACTGAAGCCGATGCTGTGAAGAGTGATTTCTTAGACCTAAAACGCACGATTTTTGTTGTTGGAGAAAACAACGTTATTTTAAGCCTAAGAAATCCGCTCTTCCGTTGTTTTTCCTTCCATTTTTATGTAGTGCACCTTGTAGTTATGCCCTCCAAAACCCATACTGGTGCCAATCTGGGGCCAATATGGCGGCAAATGTCACTCACTGCTCTATACGTCTAAAATTACCTACCATCCTGCGTCTTAAGTACCTCTACGACTAAAATTACCCAACTGACACAAAACTAACACTTATTATTACAACGACTAAAAACAGCCAGCCTAAGCCTTAATACCAGCAACGTCTAAAAGCAGCCAGTCGCTTCTTTAATTACATCTGATGATGGAGAGTGCCTCGAAGAGGAGGGTCAATTTGAACGTGTCCTTCCTCCTTCATTAATAGTTGAGTTGCGATGGATAGCCCTGGGCAAGAAATGAGATTGCATTTGACCCTATGAGTGGTTGGTTTGACCCTAACTTAGATTGGACCGCGTACGTTGCCTCCCGAATAAATCCACGTCTAGATGAGCGCCGAGTTTGAAAAAAAATCCTACGTCTTGACTGTTTTTTTTATTCCTTTTTTGCTCGTTGCCTGCAGCTCCGATGCCGATAAATTGCTACGTAACCTAGAATGAACTTTCGGTTTCAATCAGGCGGTTTAGCAGCTTGATACTGAGAGATTCAGATGACGCCGAGTCACTGATATCTATCTACCCAGCATTTAGTGAGTGAAGATTGCGATTACTCGGCCGAACGAGAATCTATATAATAATCCTGGAGGCCGGCTAAAAGGAAGGCTACAGGGAAAAGGGAAAGCTAAAAGGAAAACCATTTCTCCCCTCCTTGCTCCCGCATTGAAAATGCACTCTCACACTCTACCTGCATGGAGACAGGAGGCAGGCATGAGTGGTCGATCAACTCAATAAAGGTTCAATCTGACAAGTCGTCGGGCCGAACAATCACTTCTCCCCTCCTGGCGCCCGCACTGCAAATGCGCTCTCCCATTCTACCTGCATGCAAAGAGGAGGCAGGCATGAGTGGTCGATCAATCCGACAAGTCGTCAGGAAGAGGGCCGGAAAAATGTCCCGGGAAAGTGTCCCGGAAATGTGTCCGTAAACTTAATTCATGACCGGCCCCGTGCATAGCACGGGCTTCCTCTAGTTGCTATAATGAATTAGTACATTTTCTGTATTCACATGGGTAGAAACCTGTATGATTTCTGTCTGTCCAGTGCTTCACAGGGTAGTGCTTTACTGCACCACACTTGTACGATTTCTGCACAATGCTTAACCTCGAAAACATGATTATGATTTCTGCCCAGTGCTTCACGGGGTAGTGTTTTACTGCTCCGTTTATACAGGGTGTACCAAAAGTCCCAGTCCCCCCTCACAACTTTTGAAGGGGTTGAATGAAGACAGTGAAACCCTGTCAATGTAGGTTTAGTTAAAGGATCTACCTTTGTGTACAACCAAAATTTCGCCTGCCCCCCCCCCATCCATGGGGGAGGGTGGGGCAGGGGCCCCAACTCAGAAATTTCCAATGGAATGTGGGAGTAAAGGAATACCTTATTTGAAAGGTCTTCAATAGGCGAGTAAAGTGCCGCAATGATTGCATCAATACGATGAGCACATCCAAAATGGCGGCCAGTGAAACATTAGGATTTTCCTCTGCGTCCTATGTGTTACTCAGGTTAATGACGTCGCAAAGGGTCGTAGGTGGCAGCAAAATGCTTCGCTCAATTTTATTGGATTACACCCACAACGTCGTTTGCAGTTTGTCACCCACAGACTGGGCCGGGTGGGGCGCCCACCCCCCCCGGCTCTCTTTTAATAATAATCTGACCGACCTTGCTTCGCTACTGGCGAAACGAAACATAAAACTCGGACGGTGAACAATTTCCATTAGTTAAACATTGTGTTCATTAAACGTTCGAAGGATTGAAAGGAATTACTAATGTTAAAGGTACATGCTCATGGAACTCACTTCCTAGAGAGAGCTAGGAGTGGGGCACTGAGGCCCCCACTCTGGATTTCAAACTGCAGAAGACGTTGTGGGTGTAATCCAACCAAATTGAACGAAGCATTTTGCTGCCACCTACGTCTCTTTACGATGTCTTTAGCTTGAGTAACACATAGGGATTCAGAGGAAAATCGTAATGTTTGACCGGCCTCTATTTTGGATAGGCTCATCGTATCGAAGCTCTCATTGCGGCATTTTACTCGCCTAATGAAAACCTTTCGAATAAGGTATTCCTTTAACCCCCATTCCATTGGAAATTTCTGAGTTGGGGCCCCTGGAGCCCTCCATGGGGGGAGGGCGAAATTTCGGTTGTACACAAAGGTAGATCCTTTAACCAAACCTACATTGCCAAGGTTTCACTGTCTTCATTCAACCCTTTCAAAAGTTGTGAGGGGGGACTGGGACTTTTGGGACACCCTGTATAACTTCTGCCCAGTGCTCTACCTCGAAAACATGAATATGAGTTCTGCGCAGTGCGCCACATGGTGGTGCTTTGCTGCTCCAATTATCTGATATTTACCCAATGCTCTATCTTGAATAAATTATGATTTCTGCTCAGTGCTATACCTTGAATATACGATTTCTGCCCCATGCTTCACAGGGTAGTGCTTTAATGCCCCGCTTATATAGCTTCTTGGCAAAAAAAAGCGTTTTGGTTCAATGTCACGACTTCAAACGGACGAAAAGCTTGACGAGCATCCTTAATATGTTTGTTTTGGGGTGATTTCAAATTTTCAACTACTGAAAAGTTGAAATCCCTACCGAAACAATGTTTTTAAATGAAAGAAAAATTGCTTCGTCAATAAATTCTGCAACAGTTCTCGGAACCCCTTTCCTTTAAAAGCTACACCTTCCGTCCGACGTCCAATATTTATTTTTTTTCTCTTCCAATTTCGTTTCCCATCCACTCTTCCAATTACCTTTTCTAGCTTTTTGTTTACCTTTTAGGATTCCACCCCGACTGTATACGTTTTCCGCTCCCTCTATACCTTCCCTTAAAACTCCGGACTGGCTACTAACGCAAGCAGTCAGGGAAATAAACTCATTCCATGCCAATTTTTATCTTAATACTCGGAAACCCCAATCATTCTAACGCTACGACATAATTCCGCCGTCCCAATATTTCTTTTCTTTTTTCTTTTCCTATTTCGTTTACCGTCCACTCTTCCAATCACCTTTTCTAGCCTTCTGTTTACCTTTTGTTAGGGCCCCGTCGCCCCCCCCCCCCCCCCCGCGCCCCAGCTTTACGTTTTCCGCTACGCTACTTCGCTTAAAACTCCAGGCTGATGTGTGGAAACATTGCAGCTTCTGGTTGCTATGGTAACGCAAACACTCCCACCCACGCAGATGCAGCCGACACGAACAGTCGAGTGATAAAAAGTGGAATTTTCCACCGCCGTACGATTTTTCGGTTCCTCATTTTGTCGTATCGCTTGTTAAATCGAGGGCTCGGGAAAAAAAACTCGAAAATGCCGGTGGTGCAACATGAAAAACTCGCTGAATTTTCCAATGGTATTAACTGATGTTTCTGTCATTCATTGCGACCAGGAGTGCATAAACGAGGGGTTTTGAGAGTGGTAAGTTTCTGTCCTAACATCTGACGTAAAACAGTGTCTCATTTAATAAATTTTTTGTGCTACAAAATGTATCTGCTGAGGAGTAGAAGTTAGTTTTTATGTAGACAGTTTTTCAACGAACACTAGGGAACACCGTCGTTGGCTCCATGCGAAGGGGGAAAAGCCTATAGAAAAAAATCTAGGAAAAAAGATGTGGAAGAAAAGCCGAAGAAAAAAAAAACAAGCCGAATTGTTTTATAATTTATCGAGTTGTTTTGTTGTAGGTTTTGTTAGGTCAGTTGCCTTGGCTCGAATTTCACCAAGAAACTTTTTTATTTTTATTTTGGCGGCTTTCTTTTCCGTAAAAAAAGCCGTAGGAAAAAAAAGTTTCTTGGAGAAACTTCCTTTGCCTGCCTGGGGATATTCAAGCCAAGGCAACTGGCCTAACATAATCTATAAGAATTAAGCCATGATGGAAAACACCTAAGGAAAAACAAGCCGAATTGTTTTGTCAATTTTTTTTTACTTTTATCGTGTTGTTTTCATTATAGATTTGCCGTTAGGTCAGTTAATAACCTTGGCTCCAATTTCACCAGGCAGGCAAAGAAAGTTTCTCCAAGAAGCAGTGTTATTTGGTGTTTCTTTTTTTTTCAGCAGAAAGCCGTAGAAAAAAAAAAAAGTTTTTTTCCGGTGGCATCCCTGCAAATGGATTGTAAAATAAAACAATATTACTACCAAATCACACGTTTGGAAACAAACTTAGCGCTTTTTACCATTTCCGCATCAAACATCGCATGTGGTGGCAGAGTTATCCAGACGCGCACGTAAAGATCAGTGTTGGATTCGTTCGCTTTGGTGTAAACTAACGTATTACAGGGTCTCTCGCTCGGACGAGTAACTGTGTTTGTATGCCGAATATTATTCTAATCATTGTAGTGTCCGCGGCCTATATTGAGGTCGCTGCAGAAGGAACACGGATAATTGATTGTACGTTTTTAGTAGCAGAGTGCCTTGCTGATATCCAAGATGGTTACAAAAACGATGGCGGCCGTCGATTAAAGCCGACTCCTCCAGGAAGAAGTAGCCGCTCATAAAATACCTGCAGGACTCAAGATACGCCGCGCTCACAATAATGGATATTATTTTTTTAGACTCGACAGATAAAATGGTACCTAAAAGCACGGGTGGAATTTGAATTACACTTTCAACACTAAGCTAACCTTACGAAGCTTTATGACTCATTCCTGTTTTGTAGGTGAGTAATTGTCAGATTTTTACGACTTTTTTATCTTTTGTGCTTCAAATATCAAAATGTCAAATTTTCCTCGAGTTACAGCTCGGGAATTACCCTTCCCATCTGCCGATGGGCCTGGCCCATAACTCCTTATTTGTTGGCTGTCATTAGTAATTTGTTTTCGTTGATGATTCTGAGCCGGTTGCCCGTAGCAACCAAGAGCGCGTCCAGAAAACAAGCAAAGCCTCCAAGCTACAGAAATTGTAATTTTCCCTTTCTATTCGCCATTCGTTCGTCTCGATTCCAGAGCATTCCCTTTTAACAGAACCGGGAAGCATATACGGAATCCGCAAATGGCCCGTCGAGGTATGGGGCTAAGACCGCTTGAGCTTCGCCGAAATGTGGATGTCACGAACTCGCTGCCCCTTAAGCTCGCGTTTGGGCTGCCCAGCACGGTCGTGTCGTGGATTTTGTATGTTGCTGCTGAGGGAACGTTTCGAAGCTTTATTTTTACTCTCTCTTCGATTTCTGCTTCTCTTTCTCCACCCCCCCCCCCCCGGGCGCCCCCCGGCCCTTTCCCGTAAAGGTGGTTTTGGAATTATTACACCGAAATCTGACCACTGCGAAAAGAAAGTTTTACACCAAGCAACATTCTTTAGCAGATTTGAAGGACAGTTCAATTCAACTGTTTAAGCTGCACTTCTATTTTTCGCGGGGGGGTCATTACCGCCACTAGGAATATTTTTCAAGGAGGCTGGCACACATTTTCATCAGCTTTCCAGTAAATAACAGTAATTCGAAGTTTTAGCTATCAATTTACCTGTCTAAAAATGCCGGTACAAGTACAAATAGGCCTACATCGAGGAAACTATATGTGTTGTGTAACGGATGAAACTGTGGGG
>JAHWFP010140809.1:31333-73184 GCA_023313725.1 Lithobius niger | reverse complement strand
TATATATGTATATATGTATATATGTACCTCTTCTCCTCTGGAAGTAGGAGGCTAAAATTGTGAGAAATGTGTCGAAAGACAGGAAATTAAACCGTTTTTAGCGTAGGCGTATTTTTAAGAAACGAGAAGGGTCCTAAATGCCCCAAATTAATGAAAATCAACCCCCCGCAACAATCACGCAACAATCACGCAACAATCAGCAACAATACCGCAACGATATGTGACGTCATTAATTGTTGACAGATTTTTTTCGTGAACTCTTCGAACGTTTCCGGAACGTGCGGCAACAATGTATTGGGGCCAACGGTTGTTGTGAGTGTCAGCACCTGAATAGCCATCATTCAAGAATGAAGCACGTGTAGTTCAGGGGTGGGAAAGCTGTTGGAGTTGGTTTATGGCTGTTTAAAATCCAATACGACAGAAAACCTGTTTAGCATTTAAATTAAATCACATTACGCAAAGATACGAAAAAGATCAAATACTAAAAATACTAAATTACGTAAAGCAAATACATTAACAACCGAAAAAGTCATTACGAATATTTTACCTTAGCATTTGCAATATTCCAAACAGTAAGAATCGACCAGTAGTGTACACGTTAAACCAACAGCTGGTTCTCTTCTCATATTTATTACTTTACAACAACAATCTTTATTAATAAAATCGAGTTGTCGCGTAGGATGGACGGCCACAAGACGGCCGCAAGTAATTGATAGAGCACATATCCGTTTTCATTGTCGGTCGCTCGCCCTTTTTTCTTTGCTACCGTGGGAAGAATGAGCCCGCTCGCCCTCTTGCTGATTGTTGAAGCTTCGTTTGTTTAATCCTCCCTTACAATGTCTCCAATGCCGATTTATTTATTTCAGGTGTACAAAGGCGTATTTATTTACTTCCGGTGTACAAAGGCGTATTTATTATTTCACATGCACAAAGGCATATTTATTTATTTCACATGCACAAACGCGTATTCCAACCATTTTTGCAGGAAAGAATCATATGTACTGTACGTGTATGGACTCCGGAACAAGGGATACGCTGACTGACGGAGTGAAGCAAACGAAAAACACCGTTTGTTAGACAGGATACGCAAAAACACGTAGACGGGATACACGCATTCCGTAAAACACATGAGGAAGGAAATCGTCCCAGTGTTTTTAAATGGTCCATCAAACACCACCCGTGCGTAGCACGGGCTTCCGCTAGTATAATATATCTAACTCTATGCTTTACAAGCAGCTTTGGGTATGAGTTAAGCTTTGCGTAGGTCTAACAGCTCAAAAATTTCTTAAAATACGTGAAACATGAAAACCAATGTAAAATGTCGTACTAACACAAATTACACCTGAGTGGTGTGTGGTGGTGCTTGTCGTCACTTGTACTGTACAGCTTAATACAGCACAATATATTTGAATTTAAAAAATATTATTGTCCCTCTTCCCCCAGAAATAACCTTAGCAGTTTAAGCTACGTCTATGTTTGTAAGGTTTTAAACAGCAACATTCGGCCGGTAGTGTATACATTACCCCATTACATGGTTATGGTTCACTCCTTATCAATAATCCAGAGAAGTTGTGCCAAAATAAGTGAAACTAGAAAACCCATGTAAAGTGTGGGGTGGTTGAGATCCAGAGAGCAAGATAACATACTATTTTGCTATTTTATATTCGTCAAAAATTATAGGTGAAAAGTGGTTACTGTTTCAACGCCTCATACGTAGCGGGAAAGAAAATGGCTTCTAAGTGAAAATTCTTAAAATATGTGAAACAAGGAAACCCAATGTGTGGTAGTAACAAAAAATAAAAGCGACGTGTGGTTCCTGGTATTCGGCTCTGGCGTCGCTTTTACTGTGCAGCTTCCGCAGCACAATTTATTTGAATAAAAAAATAATCTGTACCAAGAGCGGTATAAAGGAGACCCATAGGGCTCAACAGAGTATCCTTGATAAAATTGCCAAGCATGTTTAGTTCAAGCATGCAGCAACTCGCGTACTACAGCGTTGAAACGGCATTGTAGCGGGGATAGATAAGGAATCTTCAAGCCACGGCTGACTGGGGGAGAAATTGCGTGTCTCGCCTCCTGTCTCATTGGCAGTTTAGGCGCACGCCGGAAGGGGGATGGTTTTGTAAACGGCGAAGCCGTTTTTCGTTCAATGAATTTGTTTATGAACTGAAGCCTTACGAAAAACGCGCACTGCACTCTGATCATTTTTCTTGACCGTTTTAGATATGGAATGTCTATCAACAGCATACGAGTTGCAGCATATAAGCTTCTCGAGCATAGCGAGACGACGCGGAATGAGCGAGCGAAGCTAGCGACTTCGCTATTAACCATTAAAAACCTAATGGTCGGTTTGTCGGTCGGTTTGTTTGTTTATATGTACGTTTTCTCCTCCGGAAGTAGGAAGGCTAGAAATGTGAGAAAGGTCTCGAAAGACAGGAAATTACTCCGGATATCGTTTAGGCGTATTTTCGTAGTTCTAGGTAAAGGTTTTTCCCCTCGAAAAAACGAAAAAAACCGTTTGGACCATTGTTGAAACGAATTTTTCGAAGTTGATTGTTAGTTTCGGAATATCACATATTCCTGCTGAGAGGATGGTCCACAATTGTTGTGTCACGTAGGCGGCACGTGGTCCAGTAATGTTGTCGGTGGGAATATGACTGGCAATCCGAAAAGCTGTCATTCAAGAATGAGCACGTGCAGCTCACTCATGGGACGACTGTTGGGAGTTGTATTTTGGGTATTTCAAATTCAAACTGCCAATTTGGCCATAAATTTAAATGAACTTACATAAAGGTACGAAAATATTAAATGCTAAATACAAATTAGGCCTACTTAAACAAACCATATTGATAACAGAAAAGGGTGTTAGAAATATTTCTACATTTGCATTTGTAAAACGCATTAGCTGGTGCTCTAGTCAATGTCTAGCGTAACTGTGGTAAACACGCGTATCGGGGTGTGATTTCGTGCTGAGTGTAGGCTGACTTGCATTAAAACCTCATGAAACGGTCGGTTAACTTTGTCAACAAACTTTTGTGTTAATGTTTGTTCAATGACGCATTATTATCTAATGATGTTTTACAACTACTTCGCCTTTGGGGATGGGGCGACATAAATTAATGCACAAAAACGCTAAAGTACACAAAGCAGGAACGTAAAGTAAACATTTCTAAAATAAGTGAAACAAGAAAACCTATGTATGGGTGGTATAAGAATTTATAGTGGTTTGGTGGTACTAACACGAATTATACGTGACTTGCGATTCCTGGTGTTCAGCTCTGGTGTTGCTACTACATCTTACACAGCACAATTTATTTGAATAAAAAAATCTGTTTACGATAGGAATCAGGTTACAAAATTAGAAGCAAGATGTATTAACATAAACAAAGAAAAATGAAAGAGTAGGCACAAGTCATGGTTTGTTTATGAACTGAAACATTACGAAAAACGCGCAGTATAATGTTCATTATCGTTTTTTGGTGTGAAATTCTCTGTCAGCAGCATAAATATCGAAACAAGAAATGTCCTCGAGTGCAGCGAGAGGCGGCGGATGAGCGAGCAAAGCGAGCGACTCCGCTAGTATTTATTAAAAAGCTTCAAACGTCCATTTAAACGTAACCAACGTAGTGTTAAACATTTTTTTTAAATATGACACGTCCTAACAGATCTTACAGCTAAATTAAATCAATATTGTTTTTTGACATCTTGGTGTTTTATTGTACCATTCACATTTAATGTTATCCGTTACGAGCGACATTACACGCTATTTCTAGTATTTACCTATTTTATATAATCTTCCATAATGGAATCTTCCGCCACTAGTTTATTATTTTATCCACGCATTAGCTCCGTATATCCGTTACTACTTAAATGCTAAATAATTTATAATTAGCATTAATATCCTCCACCCTACTTTGGGAAACATACATTAGTTATCATCGAATGCACTTTGTAAATAGGTTGATGCAATCAGTCATATCATAGCAACCTGTTTTCATGTGTCTTGAAAACTGTCACGTTAGTTTTCTGACAGAAAACTGTCCCTATGGTAAAGGGAGGAGTTAATTTTAAAATGTATTGACTAAGCGATCATTGTAGTGTAGTGATGGGCTGAAAGGGAATTCAGGTATTTTCTTAAGAATTAATCCGTACACAAATGATTCTGAAGAGTAAAATATTGGTTTTGCTGGAGGTTTATTTCAGTTCCATTAGTTATTCTACAAACGAGCTATGATAACGTCCACTGCAAATAACTGCGGGAAAAAACAGGTAAAATGCAGTAGTTTTTACCTAGGACTGTAAGATATAAGGAATTGAAGGCCTATACAGAATTCGTCAGAGGCCAATAGTTTTAGGCCATTTTCATTTTGCCAGCATTTGACGGCAACATAGAACAACAAGGTACATTTTTGCTTTACAAAAGAATTGTATCCACCTTATGGAAATTTTTTTTTAAATCTTGGCTTTCATTGGAACATATCTTAGTCGGAATATTCCGTTCGTTGTTTTATAATATCCAAGAAGGCTAAGCTGCGTGGTCAAATACTAGCCAACACTGAATCAGATTTCTTCACACTCTGTACTAATGTACTGCTGGTTGGTCCTAGTGTTAAAGATGAAGTAGTCACAACAGGAATAAGACAACTACCTGCATCAGTTCCGTTTGTGGTTTCCTAACAGTACCATAACAAGGGGTCATTATGCTGAAGCAGGAGCTTAGGAGCAAACCTTTGGGAGCATCAAAAGTACTGTATCAATAATTTGTAGCTAAAAACCGAAAATAGATTTATATCAATTTTTACTTGCAAAGTAATTTTTATTATTTTAAATATAGGTCAATAAAATTTCTCTAAAAGGAAATCTGACTATGCCATCAACAAAAAAATTAGATTTTTTATGTTGTCTTAAATTTCTATAAAAAATCAGTAAATTTAAATAAACATGCGCCTATCGTAGCATACTTCTGTTTTCATCATCTCGGCTAATTTGAAAACTCGGATTATTTGGCTGAGTAGCTATATTGTCAATAATTAAACTATCTTTAGGAAGCAATACCGTATGTTACGCAATTACGTTAACAAAGCAACGATATTATAATAGGGCCACTAAGAGAATGACTTGATGTTATCATCGATTGTTTAAGTCGTGACCTCGCTTGCTTGTTTTAGGTGCATGCAAGGTGCACTCTTGGCCATTCATTACCCGTTACCAAGGATTCTTCCAGGGTTTGGCAGCGCTACGTACACGATCGGATCGAGGTAGTCCGTGCATTAGCAATGAATTCAATTGGAATGATCGTTTTGAGACGTTGTTATGGCTACGTCAACACATAAAATAATTTTAGCAGTAAAGAAAGATAATTTGTGGTTCCTCTCACAACATAGTGAAGTGAGAAAATGTTTGTTCCACTAGAAGTACTTTTAAAAACGATTTAAAACAAGGAACGTTACTGAAAATATAAACGTCGCTCGCGCTTTAAGCATCATTCATCCTCCCCTAATGGTTGCCAGGCAACAACAAGTAACGCAGGCAAGCCATCCAAATTCAGCTTCCCAAAGTCCAAACAAACAAAATAATAGTGAAATCTCGAGTGAAATATTAAATTAAATCTCTTTAATTTTTTTTATTAAATAAAGGTAAAATAAAATAAGACAAGTGAAGAATACGACGTGCTCCACGTGTCTGAAATAAGCATACTACCTAACACGAAAAACTGCTGGACTGCGTACGGCAACTGTTACAGTAAATCGTAGCCGTCTCGTGATTTCGGCAGTGTTCTATTACTTTCGATAACAAAAGCCTGGCGAGGCGAAAATAGTTTACAATAAATTTACACGTGTTACTTTGAAACGTGTAAATCCTGGATAAACGGGAAAAACAAATACAGTGGCAGTGGTTGTCAAACTCGCTCGTTAACCTCTCGTTTGTTTATATACGTAGAACAAAGTGGAGCTGCAAATCAACATCTGTTTTGTCCACTCCCGATCATTTCGTGAGTTTTCTTGTATCCAGACGTTAACTCTGTAGTGTTGCACGACTCTTCTTTTAATGATTTGTTATGTTGACAAACATTTTGAATCGTAGCACGAAACAAAGAATCGGTGTATCGTTTTCCTTATCACCGTCCCTTACTTTAATTGCTGTATAGCGCCGATTACTACCATAAAAAATGGAAAACTAGGTTGCGCTTTCCCCCACCCCCACCCCCTACTAATCCTAATCCTCATGCCGATTTGTCAATTTAGCTTGTAATACAGTACATTGTAATCAGCAGTTGGGAAACAACACAAATAAGAGCAGCACAATGGATTTTTATTTTTATTTACCAAGACTTCTAACAAGACGGCTATCCGTTTTTCAGCAAACCCCAAGCATTCCTTTGCCTCTGCCGACACTTTCTTAACAATAGGTAGTTGTTTATTTGTACGCATGTCTACAATAATACGTATTATTATTGACGTGTCAAACAAAATTGAGCTGCGAAATGGGTGATAGACGCGGTCTTTTGTTTTTCCCGGCGTCTGTACATCACTTGCCCGGAAAAGCATTAGGCTTACGCCTTGCGTGAGACGTGTAGCAAACCGTCACAACACTTCAGTAGCAGCCACTGCACACTTTCTGGAATGTGTAGGTAGTTCTATACTCTCCAAATTCACTCACCCTAGATTCGAAATATTAGACGACGTATTAAACATCTCCCGAGCTTGACTGTGTTAAGTTTTACCGCGCTTCGCTAACGATTCTAACGAAGCCTAATTCGACGCCATGTCTGGGCTCGATTGAACTCGCTGTTAGCAAGGTGCACCTTTTCCACTGGCAAAAAAGCGCGATATTCGACGAACGCCGAGTCATTCTTTAAGTGGCCGGACTCTGCATCTTCCTTGATGACTAATAACAGTGGCAAACCTATTTCCGTAACCTTTTGAACTTAAATCTAGGAAAGCCAGAACCGGAATTGTACCATCGATCTTTAAGACCAAAGGAGGCATTCTGACATTTAAGTCCAAAAGGTAATGGGAATAGGTCCGCATCTGTACTTATTTATCACTGATCGAGCCGATTTGGCTTTTTGCCCGGTTTATTCTTTGATGTCTCATCTTATTGCATTCTGAACGTAACACGTCACACTAGATAAGCTATTTATTCAATCATTCCCACACGAATGTTTTGCTAAATCGTTGCTTGGAAAACAAACGTACGGTGTTTGTATTTTATTATATTCGCTTTCCTTTAATTGTTGTATACATTTTACTTTTTTACGCGTATGTACCTTCCTATTTTCCTGTGTTGCTTTCCAAATGTTTGGCAATGCCGTTGGGAACTTCGTGGCCCCTGGCAAGTCTAACCTTGATGGCGAGGCAGCCGTGCCGTTTCATTCTTCCCTTTCCTTTTACCCCTTCCTCTCATTGGAATGCAGTGCTCACAGCGTCTCTTACAGCTTATGAATTCATTTATTTTATTTTTTAGCAGACTTATGGATGTTTTCCTTTAAGCTACGGTTGGATGTCTGTGGTGGGTGTGGCCCATTCCAGACCAATTGCACAACTCGCAAACAACTTATTCTTCTTCTTTCATTTTAGATAATAGTGCGAGTAAAGAGAGGACATAGAAAAAAGTGACAATTCCACCAAAATTTCATCACGATGTTTAGTACTCCTAGTTGTATCTTCGATTGTTTCCCATAATTGATTACCAGACCTCTCTGCAGTATTGTGTGAAAAAAATGGATATCTAGTTTAGATCCAAGTACTAACAGGTCTTTAGAATATTAAAATATTGAATATACTTAATTATTTGTTCAAGTAGTTATTACGGAATCGACTTTAAAATGGGTATAGCACAGTCCCTATCTAAGTTAAACAATTGCGGGTTAGGATTGATGGAAAGAATCGATCCCCACCTTTCAGAAAATTATAAGCATGTCCATTTCAGGCTATAGATGGTTCGCAAGAGAACTTTGAAATCGAAAATCACCATAAACGCTTTCACCGTTACGCCATTGCCTCTTCACCTTTAAATTGGCATAGGTCGATGCCTATCAAACTAAAAAATGTTCGGCTAGGATTGAAGGAAAGAATAAATCCCCACATTTCATAACATCCTAAGCAGTTCTGTTTCAGGCTATTAGAGGTTTAGCAAGAGCAATTTGAACACGAAAATCACTATTACAATAAAATGACAAAAGGAGCGTTCGCACGAATTAAGGGCGATATAGTTTGAATACGACTTTGGGTTTCAAGAGTTGCTTTTACTTAAAAGATGTTTATCACCTCTTCTATTCAGAATTGTGTGCTGAACGTCTTTGCTTCACATTATGCTTTGGATTTTTTGACGGTTAAGGAGTTACAGCCAAAAAACCGTTTTGGGTGGGGAATCACCCCTCTTCCCCTCAGGGGGTGGAGGGAGGGGGGTTTGAACTTGCTATCATAGCTATTTTTTCCCAGTTACCCTTTACGTGCATCCATAACAAATTTCATGCTTTTCACAGTAACTGAACAATTAAACTCTCTAACCATCCTACTACATCTATGGCCCAGGGACTTTCAGTATGTTTCATACCCCATTGGTAGCTACTTATGTACTAACTTTCAGCTATCTTTGAATTAAATCCATGTTTTAGCTAAATCTAACCTAAATGACTGGACTACGTGTTGGTTGGTGAAATCGATATGTACGTCATTGCAAGCCGCCACAATGGAGTACCGGATAATGCGTTCAAGAATTTTAGAAACAACACTAAGTAGACTGGTTTAGCGGTAGTTATTAATGTCAAGGGACGATTCCTTCTTGTGGATAGGGGTAACATTAGCATCATTCCAGTGTGATGTAAAGGTGCTGGAAAGAAACGAATTTTGAAAAATTAAGAAGTATTAGGTAGCAAGAGAGGATGCACATTTCTTAAGGAGAATCGGCGAAATTCCGTCGGGGTCGCAAGAGCTGTTGTGAAAAGGGGCGTGTTCAACATGGCTGCTTAGGAAGGGAATGGGGATAGGCAGGGATGGAAGGGGATGGGATGGAAACCAACAGAAAGGTAGAGACAAAGAAGTAATTAAATTAGTAGCACTATCTTCGTCTATTAGCAGAATTTTCCCACGTGGTTTTTGAAGCGTGCTTCAAAAATGTGCGTGACCATAAATGTGTCTATGTAATAGTTATAGTACCACTGACGAACTGTATGGGATTTATCACCCGATGGGAGATATCCCGAACATGGCCAATCCGCGAGAACTACGTCAAGATGACGTCAAAGTGAAGCCGAGACGTCATAGCGACGTAAGTTCGAGCAGATTGGCCATGTAAGGGATATCGCCCATCGGGTCATAAATCCCATACATTTCGCCATAACTAATTTATCGTATGGTGCCTAACTTTCAAAATTAAAAACAAAATTTGGGGTAAATGAAAATATTGCCTTCGCAAATGAATTGGAAGGTCTGTTGTTTATACAAATTGTTGTGTCGTTACGTTTGCATAATTTTGTTTTGATGCAGTCAGGCTTGCGGCCGATAACATTTGAGTGAGATGAGCTGGGGGTGTTTATAGGGAGAGATTTTCTTCATAAAAAAATGTAGGATATACGCGTTTTTTTTTTTAAGTTATTGGACTGATGTCTATTACCTTGTTGTACATTACGGAAATTTCATCATGAAAAATTACGTCGTTCATCCTAGGTTAACCTAAAAGGTTTATTTTTTTAATTTTTTGTTTAATTCTCTCATTTTACGCAATGTGTCGTCTTTCTTTAATTTGTACAACGTTCTTTTTGAGCAGGGTCTTCGCGTTTAAGTCATTCTCTGATGGAAAACGAAGGTTTGGACGACAGCGAAGAAGTTTTAAGCTTAATAACGCCCAAGAACAGGTTCGGTTTTCTTCTTCTTTACACAGACAATTCAGCGGTAACGTATTCTTGTGAACTATGTGGGCAGTTAGGGATATTGTGGGTGTAATTTTCGAAGGGAGGGGGGTGGAGGGGAAATAGCGTAACGCTTAATTTTAACGAATAAATTTCATGCGTATTCCGTATACGTTATGTTAGTTGGTGTTTTCGAAAGGCCGATGCAGGTTCACGTTAGATTTGTGATTTGCAGTTGCCAGCTTTTTTTTGAGGGGGGAGGGGCGGGGAGGGGGACTAGTAAGCATTTAAAGTATTTAATGTTCTTGTCTAGATTTAAAATGTAGAACTGCTTAATAAATTCATGTGAGAATTAATTTGCTTTTATCTTAAGTTGTTGATTAATAAAAAAAGCAAGGGTTTCAATTATTTTTTAAAAAAGGAACGTAGGTTAATGTTAAAAAAATAAAATTAGTTCTCACATGGTTTTATTAAGGAATTCTTCCCTTTGAAAGTGTTGGTAATGTCGTATCGCCACTTCTCTGAGCATGGCTTCCATATAGCCACACTTTAGTGTGGTGTTATTTCCCATATCGCCACAGTTTACCGAGGTGATATCCCATTACACTTTAGTGTGGTGATATGGGATAAATCGCGGCGCGTTTTTAGCACTGAGAAAGTTAGGGACCGTGCGATAAAAAATTTTATTGGTAAATAGCGTGTCATGTGCTTCTCCTTTTCGAATGTAATTATCCTCTCTGATTTTCAGAATCAATAGTTGAGCCATGAACTCTTCACTACTAATTTGAAACCTAATTTACAAACGTTTTATCGACCATTGCTATTTTTTAGAAAGGGAAAAAAATTATTCCCATTTCACCTCTTCACGCGATGGCCTCCTTTTGGAAATTACAGGTTTGCAAGTGAAAGTTGTAAGTTAATTTCGGTCAACTTGACCATAGTTTTAGTGGTAAATAGAGTTTCGTGTGTTCCTCCTTTTAAACAGTTTATTGACCATCTTCACTTCTATGGTGAATCAATGGACACCCGGTATGCATAAGGCAAAGAGGTTAGACAGGTAAGTTGCAGTGAAAAGCATTTGCAAATCTTTTCAAATATCCGTAGTTAGATATCTCACCCTTAATGGCTAAAAACTCACATGAAAGGCTGACAGCAGTTATGTTATGCAAACAACTTCAAAATTATTGTATAACTGAAAGCATTTTGTATGAGGGCCGTTCATAACCCCCGCAATCAAAATCCCCACGACTCAAAATCCCCACACCAAAATCCCCACGGGTACAAAATCCCCACAACTCAAAATATTCACAGGTACACGAAATTTTCTTTTCCTGGAAAAAGTTTAACTGCCTTACCACCAAGGTTAGACCTGCCAGGGACACAAAGGTCCTTGATGGTATCGCCAGTCGAGGGGAAAAAGCACCAGGGTGGGTGGCCATTTGTCTTATAACAAAACAATAAAAAATATTTGTTTTGTTTAAATTTAAAAAGTTTAAAAGTTTTAAAAAGTGCTAAGTTAAAAAACTAGAGGAAGATATTGTGCGCTATGCCACGCTAGAAGTCAAGTGGGGGACGACTTTCACGACCTGCAGCAATAGTAGCTATTCTTGTGTCTCTTTCTATCCGTTTCTTCGTAATAGGTGTGGAGACCCCTTATAATGTGTTCCATTCTACCGTTGACTCTTAGCTGTTCTGTGCATAGATGCTGCGTATTGGTGTAAACGCCGACATGTTGACGCCCAATTACAGGGTTAATCCTCCTATGCCAAGCTTCTACACTGTTTTGGGTTCTTGGCAGACCCATTTCAACCTGTTCATACACTGACCAGAAATTTGGCGGATACAATGGAGCTACGCTGCCAGTCGTAATGTTGACACGTACTCTACCGTACACGTAGGTTTCTCCAAACCACTTCACAACGTTTGCTGTACAGTCTGACATTTCAGGTTTTAACATTTCGAACACGGCAGGGATTTCAGTTGATGGAAGAAATGCTAGACTCACAATGTGCCGTAGCATAAGACTAAGATGGTGGTCAACTCCATATTGAATAGCTAGACCGGTAATGTTTTTCCTTCATTATTTACTTATGGGGATTTTGTGCCTGTGGGGATTTTGAGTTGTGGGGATTCTGTACCTGTGGGGATTTTGAGTTGTGGGGATTCTGTAACTGTGGGTATTTTGAGGTGTGGGGATTCTGTACCTGTAGGGATTTGGAATTGTGGGGATTATGTACCTGTGGGGATTTTGGTGTCGGGATTTTGAGTCGTGGGGATTTTGATTGTGGGGATTATGAATCAGACCCTTTTGTATAGCTCAGATAAAATAATTTATGCAACTGATATGGTTGAAATTGGCATGCAGTTCAAATTTGACTTTGTACAGTGTTCTGTGGTTCACTCTAAATTATTAAAAAAAGTTACTTTACGCTGAAATTTATGGAAATCATAACAAAAACCAAAACTGGTAAAAGAGGCCGCCAAGTTCCGAATGGTTCGGCCCTTCAATGGAGTGATATCAACACACCAAAACCTTTGCCAAGTTAATCCCACTACTTAATAGTTCAAAGGTTAAATGAAAACTAGAACATTGCTACTTTTGATAGCAATGTTCAAGTTTTCATTTAACGTCCAAAGTATTATTCGGTGCGATTAAGTTGGCGAATGTTTTGGTGTGTTGATATCACTCCTTTGAAAGGCCGAACCATACCGAACTTGGTGGCCCCTTTTACCAGTTTTGGTTTATGATATGATATCACTCCTTTTTTTTTTAAATTGTGTATTGACTCAACTCCACTACCGTGCAGATATGTAATAAAGTGGCACGTCAACAAGAAATTGGTTTTCCACAATTTGATACTACCTTTTGCCTACATGCCGAACCACTCTGAACTTGGTGGTCTCTCCAGCTTTGTTTATTTTGCTTGGTTTTTAGAGTGGGTTTATTTTTCGTGAATTGGACGTAAATACAATTTATTTGGCAACGTTGTTTAGATTATCGTGCTACACTAGTGTGTGGCTTGGCACGCACGTTAGTATACGCGTTGTCATTGTCCGAATTTTGGCTGTCCAATGAGAGACGATGCCGACAATACTAACAATGGTAATAACAATATTTTCGTACTTACACGCCATCCCAGTCCATCCTCGTTACACCCCTAGGCGCCAAATTATAAAAGGTACGCAATTCGTATCGTACTGCAGCCATTCGTCCAATTTCATAGCTGGAAGCCTTCCCGTTATTTCGGTATCGATGAATAATCACCCTATGGAATTTAACATGGGGATGAGCGGACTAGAATTAGCTAGCTAACTAGTAGCTAGTTATTTGCTAGCTGGCTAGTTACACATTTTCAACGTTATAGAGGGTCAGATTTTGCATTGAAAGCAGCTTAGCTGGCATTCCTACACGTGTTAATTTTTTTCAGGTGGGTCATTGCTATTGATTTCAACACAATTTAAGCTCTTGTACCTCATTATTGTTTTTCCCCAAGTACCTGAAATGTACCCAACTATTCTTCAAGGTATAAGACACTGACGCTATGGCGCCGCGCTACAATGGTTTACAACCTTGACAATTGAATTGATTTGATGTTTGTTGTGATGATTGTTGCCTAACTTGGCGGACACACTAACCTGTGTCTAGATACCTTTTCTTAGATAAAGGGGCACATAAAGTGCATTTTTCGTAAAAATCGTTCACTTTTGGAAAACAGCATGAAAGTTGAACCCACTGTTTCAAAAAAGTTTATTAGCCACTCGAAAATCCAAGATGGTGGCCGCCGAGTAAAATGGCCGCCGAAAAATGGTTTTCTGCCTGTATCTCCTTAAATATCAATTTTTTCAAAATTCGCGTTTAGACTGAAGTTGTTGAAAATTAAATTATCTTAAAAAAAGAATTCTAAGAAATATATGGTACATGCAGTGGTTAAGGAGATATACCGTGTTGAAGAAAGGACAACTCAGCTGCCATCTTGAAAAAATGGCCACTGGCGTAGTATTTTGTGTTTAGCTCATGAAGAAGTAAAATTTACAACTAGAAAACGTCCGGTGAATATCTTTGTGTCATGTTTACTAACTAATGTGACAATGTATGCACCAAATACAGGTTAATTATATAAAAAGTAATTGAAAGAGTTACTTTTTCTGAGGGGTGCTAACTAGAAACCGTTTTTTTGCTTCTAGCGCCTAAACCGTTCATCCGATTGAAAATAAACAAAAAACCATTTATGTTCAGAATAAAATCCCCTTCAGAAAATTTTATATTCATATTTTTCGTAAAAGTAACCCTTCTGGCCGTAATTCGTCATTTAAGTTCTTTTAGACCGTTTATGTGCTATAGCTCATATATGAATTCATATATGAACAGTTCACATGTGAATCATAATTCCTGACTTTAAACAGCTGCAATGTTAGTTCTAATGAAGAGCCACTAACGTAATTGGGATTAATGAAAGGTGAAGATGTATGTTTTCCAACACGGGTAATTTAACGATTTATTTTAAATGGGACCTAAACTACGGCAGTTTATCTACGTCGCAGCGCTTTGATTTATTTCGTTGGTTTGCGACAAGTTCCATCTTTAAAGTGGTGCGGTAGCCGTCTTAATTCACATAAATGGATGTGATTAGGCTTAGATGAAAGATGACGATGTATATTTTCCAACAATTGTTATTAAAACGATTTATTTTAATTAGGAGCTAAGCTATGGCAGTTTATCTACGTAGTAGCGCTTTAACTTTTGTGTCATTTTACGTCAAATTCTATCTTTAAACTGCTGCAGTAGCGGTTCTAATTCAGGGAAATGAATGTGATTAGGCTTAGATAAATCATAAAGATATATATTTTCCAGCAAGGGTAATTAAAATGATTTATTTTAATTAGGAGATAAGACACGGCAGTTTATCTACGGTGTAGTGTTTTAAGTTCTGCATCGTTTTAAGGCAAGTTCCATCTTTAAACTGTTGCAGTAGTCGTTCTAACTTACATAATTGGATGTAATTAGGCTTAAATGCAAGTTGACGATATATATTTTCCAACAAGGGTAATACAATTTATATTAATGAGAAGCTACGCTACGACGGTTTTTTTTACATTGTAGCTCTGTGCTTCTGCATCATTTTACTACAAGTTCCATCTTTTAAGTACTGCAGTACCCGTTCTAATTCTGATAAAAAGATGTGATTAGGCTTAGATGAAGATATATACATCTTCGTTTTTTTTTATTTCAGCCTAATCACATCCATTTATCTGAATAGAAAGGCCACTGTAGCAGTTTAACGACGGAACTTATCGTAAAACATTGCAGGAATTAAAGCACCACAACGTAGATAAACTACCGTAGCTTAGCTCCTAAGTAGAAAAAAAAATCATTTTAATTACACATGTTGGAAAATATATATCTTCATCATTGATCTAAGTCTAATCACATCCATTTTTCTGAATTAGAAGTGCTACTGCAACAGTTTAAAAATAGAACTTATCATAAAATTACACCAAAAATCAAAGCGCTACCACGTAGATAAACTGCCGTAACTTAGCTCCTAATTAAAGTAAATCTTTTTAATTACTCTTGTTGGAAACCATATATATTTTCATCTTTCATCGAAGCCTAATCACATCCATTTATCTGAATTATGACGGCTACCGCACCACTTTAAATATGGAACTTGTCGTAAACCAACGCAAAAATCAAAGCGCTGCGACGTAGATAAACTCTTGTAGTTTAGGTCCCAATTAAAATAAATCGTTAAATTACCTTTGTTGGAAACATACATTTTCACCTTTCATTTAAGCCTAATTACGTTAGTTACGTTAATTAGAACTAATATTATTGCCGCTGTTTAAAGTCAGGAATTATAATACACATATGCACTGTTTTAGCTATAGCACATAAATGGTCTAAAAGATCATAAATGACGAATTTCGGCTAGAAGGTTTACTTTTACGAAAAATATGAATAAATAATTTTCTTAAGGAAATTTTATTCTAAACATAATTGGTAATAAGTTAATTTTCAATCGGATGAACGGTTTAGACGCTAGAAGCAAAAGTCCCTTTTGTTGTTGTCATTTAGGACGTCATCTTGACAACATTATACAAGTAAGCTTCACCACGTCATGAGACTGCATCCACCCTAATGACGATCTCTAGGAGTGTACCTGACACCCTGTACTTACGGAATTTTTCTAGCTTTTGTAAGCTAGAGCTTTTTTGAGCTTGGCTGGTAGGCTATATCGTATGAATGGTATTTGTAACGAATGTGCAAAATAACCAAATAAGCCTTTCAATTACTTATTTATGCAATTAACCGGTATTTGGTGCATACATTGTCACATTAGTTAGTTAACATTACACAAAGATATTCACCGGACGTTTTCTTGTTGTAAATTTTACTTCGCCATGTAAAAAACAAAACACAAAACTCAAAACAAAATACTACAGTAACGGCCATTTTTTCAAGATGGCAGCTGAGTGGTCCTTTCTTCAACACAGTATATCTCCTTAACTACTGCGTATATCGAAAATTTCGTTGAATGTTTTTCTAAAGATAATTTAATTTTCTGAAACTTCAGTCTGAACGCGATTTTTGATATAATTGATATTTAAGGAGATACGTGGAGAAAACCATTTTTTTGGTGGCCATTTTGCTTGGTATTTGGCCGCCATCTTGAAATTTCGAGTAGCTAATAGGCTTTTTTGAAACAGTGGGTTACAATATGCATATATACCAACTTTCATGCTTATTTCCAAAAGTGAACGATTTTTCACCTAATATGCCCCACTATTAAGAACAGAACGCAAGCAGCCAAATTGGGGCAAACTGTCAAAACTAAGGCCAGTTACAAGACTAGGTCGTGCGCTACGGATATCAATCTTGGGCCCACTGCTTTTTTTTATCTTCATTTCTGACCTGTCACCAAGTAATAAAAATATTAAAATGCCAAAATTTGCAGGTGATGTTAAACTGTATAATGAGATAAAGGCCAATGACCAATGTCTCTTCAGTATGCTCTGGAAGAGGTCTATTGTCGGTCTTCAAATCGGCAGCTTCTAATTAACATCTTAAAATGTCAAACGCTCCAATTTGGAAGGAAAAAACAAAATTACATATATTAACTTGCAAATGTTAAATTGAAAAATGAATATAGTATAAAGGATCTTTGAGTTTGCTTCTCCTCTGATTTGGGTTTCTCAAATTCTTGCAACCTAGTTGTTGCTTAAGCTGAATACACCGGTCGCCTTATAAGACGTTGTTTTTTTTATCTGGCGATGTTATTAACTTAATTAGGTAATTTACTACATATAGGGTGGTCCACAAAAAACTGACCACCCAAGATTTTCTAAGTCCAACTAAGAGGACAAATCTTCCCGTTTCATTAGATTTGATTTCTGTCCTATCCTGGTTCTGAGGGATGCTAGCTAGAAAAGCTGGAGAAAATCTTGGGTCGTCAGTTTTTTTGTGAACCACCCACTATGTGCGTATGTATTACAATAAGGTATTGTAAGGTATCCACACCTTATAAAAGATATTAAACGGGTAGCATCAGTACAATAAACCTTCACTAAGTATCTTAAAGGCTGCTGTTATATCTTACAGACAACGTTTAAATCGCCTGGTCTTGAATCACTAAAACTAAGAAAACTACCAGCAAACCTATGTCGTCATTACATCTTGCACTGGTTCGTTCATAATGAATCCGGGCCTTTCTTTAATATTCACGGAAATAAATAAACTAGGGTATTCACTTAAAATACTTGTAACAGCGATAATAAGTGACTGTACAATGTATTTCTTTTTAACCGTGTGGTAAAACCTTCCATCTGAATTGGCAAACTCCACTAGCCTTCAACGTTTAAGTGTGATTAAAAATATATTGACTAATCTTTGTCTTTAAAGTTTTTTTGATTTTTAATAGTGACTGTATTACATGCATTATCATTGCACTTATTTGTTTTTTTTTTCTATTTTAAATGTTATTGCAAACTTAAAATCTTTATGTAGTGATTATCACTGATTAAGTATTAAGTGATTAAGTATTATCATTGTTCGTATCTGTTTTTCTTTGTATTTCAAAATCTTTTGTAACTTAACATTTTGTAGAAGAGTTGTTCATGGATGATAACTTTCCCTTCCTAATTTTTTTATTACCAATTTCTATGGTAATAAATTATATGTTTTCTTAATCTACCTCAAATCCATATATGTCACATCCAATCTCATGTAACCCCTATTAATCAGTGCTCATTCATTTTCTCTTATTTCATATCGTGTACATCTCGCTAATCACAAATTTTGCTGTGAACTTATCTCGAGTTTTGTTAATCTTAGTTATTTAAAAAACATTTAACTCCTAAAATGTCCACCTCAGTTCGACTGAAGGTAACAGCAAACAGCTGCAGCAGCTACACTTCCATCACTTCTGAATATGTTGAAGTGCTCAGGTCAATCACGCACTGCAATAGTGATCTGCATTACATTACCTAAATGCACTAACCATCAAATTTGTCAGTTAAACATTAGTTAGATTTTAGGCCTATTTTAGATTTTAGGCATAATTGTGAGCTGTTGGGGTAATTTTTAACTGCCGTTTTAATTTCGTAAGAAGCAGCTAACGGAGAAGTGTGTTGGACAGTAAGCCTATTCACAGTTACAGTGCTCGGGAATGCATTAGGTAGATGGATCAGCGGTAGTGAGCAAAGTGATGGAACAGATGCGATGGTCAGAAGTTATAATGTAGATGTTTTTGATGAAGCCAGCAGCGTTTCATAGCAACGTCACGTTGCAGTGGTAACGTGATTTTTGAGCATAACTTTTAATTTTTAGGCGTAATTTTTTTAACTGCACTTTTAATTTCGTAAGCAGAAAATAATAGAGAATTTGGTTCACGAGTAAGCCTATTCATCCACGGAACAGGGCAACGAGACTAATTTAAATGAAGCTCATGTATGTCGTTAACGAAATCCTTTTAATGTTACGGCTGCATGTTATCCTTAAGGTATGAATGCTATACGATCAAATGTTGCGAAAGCCTATTACGTATAAAAAATCAACAACGTATTAATTTGCCGTGTTTTTTAACTAACATTTGGTCATTGAATCTGATGGTGAAAACCGTGTCGTCTCTATCAGGCACCATTCCTTAATTGAAAAAAAGCAACGGATGGATGGAAAGACGAATGAATTGAGAAAATCGCTGCAATAGTTTTCTCAGCTCGTGCGGCTGTAGACTAAAATAGTATTCCAATGTTCGGGTAATGATACTTGCATAAACACAATACAACGTTTTACGAACACACACACACAAACAAAACCGTTTCTTTAAAAACTGATACTGCTAAAGAAGAAAAAAAACCTATTCAAGTGACAAAAAACCTTTATTGAAGAAAAAAACGTTAACAAGACCACGAGTTGTCCATCACACAATGTGTCCATACAAGCTGGGATATGTATGACTATTCACAATTCTGCGGCTAAAATTACGTCACGAACCGAAGATTGAAGGTCCTAACTTGTGTCTTCATTTTAGTAGCAAAACTTGTTGGTGGTGCAACATTTTCCAGCTCATATGGAGACTTTTTTCGATTGAAAACTAATTGTTGTAACTCCTAATATTGCCTTCAAAGAAGGGTTTTTATTTTTTCCACTTGTAGAAAGTAATACACCACAGGTACAACATTAAAGCAACAGGTGTCTAAATAGGATGGTTTGCAGAGGTTGTTTACGTACAACGTGAAAAGTGTAAGATCGGATAAATGTAATGTGGAAAAAACAAAAAAATTACAGACTGGAACAGCTTATGTAACTGACCAATAATTTTTAATATGAGCTAGCCACACTCGCTTCGCTCGCTCCGTTGGCGTCATCTCGCTTCGCTCTAAGAGGCTTTACTGCTGCACCTCTTTAAATTAGACTAAATACAGATGCAAGCCTATTTACGTTGCCTTTTGAACTTATATGCCACACTACCTGAACGGGGAATCGAACCGAGGACCTTTGAAACTAAAGGCCTAGGTCCTACCGCTGAGCTTTGGTTTCAAAGGTGCTGGGTTCGATTCCCCGCCCAGGCCGTCTGACATATAAGTCCAAAAGGCAACGTAAATAGGTTTGCATCTGTAGTTATTTCTTTTGAGCCTTTGGCTTTCCCGTCTTTAATCTTTAAATAAGATTTATAGATGACTATTAGTCACCGTTCGTCTGTAAACGTCATCCCGTACTTCTAATGCTTGTATTCTGCATGTGCTGTTAGATGAGGATAATATAATATTGAGCAATTGACTTCAAAACATTATGTAAAATATTTATTTGTAACAGTCGGTGTACATTGATCTTGTCATTTGGTAGATTGCAAAAAACATTGAAAGAGCGTGCAATGTCTCTCAAACCAGCTAACATTAAAGAGGGCGCATTTATAGAAAAAGCATTACCTTTTACTTGCAAAAAGTGAAGCAATTGCTTCGGATTATATTCATAAGAAAAGTGAAGGAAAAGGTTTTGATTTTAGGCTGAAGTGTTTTGCTTCAAAGTAGAAGGTTTTACTTGTTTCGTATTCATAAAACGAAGTAGTTGCTTCAAAGTTGAAGGATTTGCTTCTAGATAAATGTATCTAGTCCAGAGTAACTTTTTTGCAAGCATCTCACTTTTCCCAGTTGAACCCTCATTTGCAGTGTGTGTGCTGAGTGGTGTATTTGCTATGGGAGCGTTCACAAACCACATAACACCTTTTTCTAGCAATTTAGAACCCTCCTCCCCCTTTGTAACACTAGTATAACACTTGGCGTGATCCCCCACCTGAAAATACGTAACATTCCCCCCCCCCTCCCCCTTCCATCAAGAATTGTATAATTTTTTTTTTTACTTCGGTTTTATAAGGTGTCTTTAGTACCTCGGTACTTAACCGACTAGAGATATTGAAAAAAAATTGTCAAGTCGTCATCTGAGAAGGCAGCTGAATTAAGATCTGCATTCATGACTTCCAACACAATTTTTTCCTAGGCATGAATCAAATGCGCCTTTTCTCTGTTTTATTTTTATCAGTTTTACGTTTCGTTATTCATATTTTTTATAATTAGGCGAGTAAATACAGGCTGAAAAAGGGGTTAACCCACCACAAATTGCAACAAAAGGTTTTCTGGTTGTTCCTGACTGGAAAAAGCATGCTGAATTCGAAAAAAACAAGTTGTTATCCACGCTATCTGCTGCCGTTTTCCTGGAAAAATAGGGTTAATTTGCACGTTATAGTTAAAAAATGCACTTAATACATATATGGAAATACGAAGAAAATTGTAAAATTGTAGTGTACTTACATTGTGAGAGCAGTTCTTTTCTGGAACCTACTCGAAAGGATCTGCACTTTAAGATTCCGAAGGGTGTCAGGCTCTAAACCTTGAGCATTATAGATGGCGACCAAAATCGGAGCCCATCAATGTTTACTCAGTTTTACTCATTTTGGCCTATTGCACAAGAACCTTTAGTGTTACACAAAAACGGTTTGGATGTAAGTTGTTTACAATAATGTAATCTACAATGTAGGTCCCATACCTTTTTTCCACATATGACGGCTATTAAGAAAAACGGTCATGTTGGGCCGTTTTCGGTCATTTTGGCTTATTTAATGCTAATAGATGTTTTAATTTGTGAATACAAGTCATAAAGGCAACGTAAATAGGTTTGCATTTATTTCGCCTTTTGGACTTATATAGTTAAGAATGCTTGAGCGGGGAATCGAACCCACGACCATTGAAACCAAAGACCGAAGTCCTACCGCTGAGCCATACTGACAAGGCCAAAAGGCAACGTCCATAGGCAGCGTTTCCTTTTGGCTGTGTCAGTATAGCTCAGCGGTAGGACCTCGGCCTTTAGTTTCAAAGGTCGTGGGTTCGATTCCCCACTCAGGCAGTCTGACATGTAAGTCCAAAAGGCAACGTAAATAGGTTTGCGTCTGTATTTATATAACTCTTGTTGAGCCTTTGGCTTTCTGAGTTTAATACCGTTCAAAGGTTGAAAATGAGCAAAAAATTGAACGGTAACTGTGATACCAGCCCCTAGTAAAGTGGGCGTGGAAAAATCCCTAATAGTGGTAGACCCTTTTCATTACCCTTGATTTAAAGAAGATACTTCCATCTTTCGAATAAGCCTAATTGGAGTCTTATTATCCAATCTTATAGTCTTATTATAACCGTCACTAGAGCAGTTTAAAGTTGAAAATGAGTAAAAAATTGAACTGTAATTGTGATACCAACCCCTAGTAAAACGGACGTGGATCGGTCACTAATAGGGGTAGACCCTTTTAATTACCCTTGATTCAAAGAAGACATTCCCACCCTTCGAATAAATCTAAATAGAGTCATTCATCTAAGTTATAAACGTCGCAAAAGCAGTTCAAAATTGAAAATGAGCAAAAATTTACCGGTAATTGCGATACTGGCCCCTAGTAAAACGTGCGTGGCTCGTTCCCTAATAGTTGTCGACCTTTTTCCTTGCCCTTTATTCAAAGAAAACATTCCCACCTATCGAGTGAACGTATTTGGAATCAACCATCTAAATTAGAAACGTCACAAGAGCAGTTGAAAACTGAAAATGAGAGAAAATATTAACCGTAACTGTGATACCAGCCACTAGTAAAACGGGCGTGGCTCGGTCCCTAATAGTGGTATACCCTTTTCGTTTACTCTTGATTCAAAGAATACATTCCTACCCTTAGATATAAACAATTGATATACAAACTGCTTTTGTGTAACACTAACGGTTCTTGCATAATAGGCCAAATGGCAACAAATTGAATAATAGTTAGCGCCATTTTGGTCGCCATCTTTAATGCTCAAGGTTTACAGGCTGGCACTCTTCATAATCTTAAAGTGCACATCCTTTTGAGTAGGTGCCAGCAAAAAACTGCCCTCGCAATGTAAGGTACACTGCAATTTCCTTCGTATTTCCATATATGAATTACATGCATTTTTAACTATAATATTCAAATTAAGCCTATTTCATTCCAGGAATATGGCAGCAGACAGCTTGCATAACAATTTTTTTTCGCTTCAGCACGCTTTTTCCAGTTAGGAACAACCATGAAACCTTTTGTTGCAACTTGTGGTGGGTTAAGTCACGGATTTACTGGCCTAAATGGTTTTACTATTCACCTCTTTTTCAAAGACCGTCACATATTCATGTACAGAGGTACGTAATAAATAGTAAATAATAAATAGTAAATAGTAAATAATAAATAGTGGTACATGTATGATTTTTGTTGTTGGCTTATTTCCTATTTTCCTTAATAGTGGAACGTAAAGCATTATTTTTCTTAGTCTTCGTGTGATTACGCTTTTTCCAGGACCGGGTGTTCGCGGACCTTTCCGAAATGCTCATTCTGGAGGTGGTATCTTCACCTACATGTACATTTTCGCTTTCACTTACTGACGACATTTCACTTCTAACACGCAACTTCTACACATACTTTGCACTAGAAAAATCAACACGTCAATTCAGTTCTCAACACTGAAACATATGAACAAATTCAGGTCTCAACGCTGAAACAAATTAAACAATTGATTGCGCCTCACATCCATCCACACTGCAAGTTAGAATTTGTTGTAGCACGTCTAAAAGGACACATTTGATACCTTTTACTTCTTTCATTTGAAGTACTTACTTGCAACGAAAAAGTCGAGATAATAGGTCGTATTTATAAAAAGAAGCATTACCTTTTAGTTGTAAAAAGTGAAGCAATTGCATCGCGTTATATTCATAAGAATAGTGATGAAAAAGGTTTTGATTTTAGGCAGAAACGTTCGCTTCAAAGTATAAGGTTTTACTTGTTTCGTATTCATAAAACGAAGTAGATGCTTCAAACTTGAAGGTCACTTCCGGTGCGCACGGGTGCCGCCATCTTGGACTGCCGGTTCGCATGGGCGCCGCCATCTTGGACCGGAAGTGACGTCACGTGACCGGAAGTGACGTCACGGGTGGTGGAGGGTGGGGTGGGTCTTCGTATCGCAAATCCCCACTTGGGTGATGTAGGTTTAGTTGAATGGGAGAAAGTTTCATTGAGTTAGGTAGGTTTACTTGAGTGAGGGTAGGTTTACTTGAGTGAGGTAGGTTTACTTGAGTGTGGCTAGGTTTACTTGAGTGGGGGTAGGTTTTACTTGAGTGGGAGGTTTACTTGAGTGAAGTTGCTAATTCGTCATTAGCACGCTCCTAAAAAGGGTAAGTTTACTTGAGACTTTACTGCTCTGCATGATTTCATGCGACTTCCTGCACGACCGGAGGAGTGGAGGGCGGGGTGCATCCTCATATCGCAAATCCCCACTACTAATACCTGTAACAGCGATAATAATTGAAGAGCTTTCGAGCAAAACCAAACATATCACTTTTTCCAGCAAATTGAGGTGGTCACTGTGTTGAGCACTTCAGCAACAGCCTGACCCACGTGTGAGTTGTTTGGAACAAAACAACTTGTTTCCACCATTTTGTAGGCTTGATAAAAGAGCTGTTTGGAGCATAATCATACAAATCTGAAATTTTGTTTGGAGCAGAATCACACAAATCCTAAGAGCCAATTGCAGCATGCGATTCTGTCTTGTGTCTTGCAATGGCGGATGGCGTGTGGGTGTCAAAGAGAAAGTTTCTCAGAACTACTTGCAGAGTCCGTCCAGAAATTTAATACCCATTTAATAACAAATTTTAGATTTTTTTGCTTTTTTGGCTCTGTACAGTGCCTAAACATTCACTCGTTCAGGAAAAGTTTAGAGATCAAAATTAAAGGTTGTACAATTTTCAGTTATATTCGTGTCTTCTGTTTTTTTTAAACCAACGCATTTTCACCCCCTAAAAATGAATTGTTTAAATTTTAAAACCACAGGTATTGGTCTACTTTTCAAGCAAAACGACACATATCCCATTCGTTTGCTGTAAAACAACACAAATCAAAACAATGGTTAATAAAAAAAAAACCATTAAGAAACCAGTTAGAAAAAAATAATTGTTGTGGGTAGTGTAAGTTATGGATGAGCTAAGAAATAGTATTGTTAGTTTTAATATTGTGAGCTGCTATAATGCACAATATGTTTTTGTTAAATATTTCAGAATGACTTATTATGGATTTGTGTGGTTTTGCACGAACGCTCTTCAATTGACTGTACAATGTATTTCTTTTCAAACCGTGTGGTAAAACCTTCCATCTGAATTGGCAAACTCCACTAGGCTTCAACGTTTTAAGTGTGATTAAAAAATATTGATTAATCCTTGTCTTTGAAGTGTTTTTGATTTTTAATATTATCGTTGCACTTATTTGTTTTTCTTTCTATTTTAAATGTTATTGCAACCCTAAAATCTTTATGTAGTGATTATCACTGATTAAGTATTAAGTGATTAAGTATTATCATTGTTCGTATCTGTTTTTCTTTGTTTTTAAAAATCTTTTGTAAACTTAAAATTTGGAAGAACAGTTGTTCATGGATGATGATAACCTTCCCTTCCTAATTTTTTTTACTACCAATTTGTATGGTAATAAATTATATATTATCTTAATCTACCTCAAAACCATATATATGTCACTTCCAATCTCATGTAACCCCTATTAATCAGTGCTCATTCATTTTCTCTTATTTCACATCTTGTACATCTCGCTTATGACAAATTTTGCTGTGAACTTATCTCGAATTTTGTTACTTTTAGTTATTTAAAAAACGTTTAACTCTTAAAAGTCCACCTCAGTTAATACTTCGACAGAAGGTAAAATCAAACAGCTACAGTGACTACACTTCCATCACTTCTGAATATGTTGTGGTTGCACTGCAACAGTAATCTGCATTACATTATCTAAATGCACTAACCATCACATTTGTCAGTTAAACATTAGTTAGCTTTTAGGCCTATTTTAGATTTTTGGCATAATTGTGAGCTGTTGGGGTAAGTTTTAAATGCCGTTTTAATTTCGTAAGAAGCAGCTAACGGAGAAGTGTGTTGGACAGTAAGCCTATTCACAGCTACAGTGCTCGGGAATGCATTAGGTAGATAGATCAGCAGTAGCGAGCAAAGTGATGGGACAGATGCGATGGCGAGAAGTCATAATGTGTATGTTTCTGATGAAGCCAGCAGCGTTTCATAGCAACTTGACGTAACGTGATTTTTAAGCATAACTTTCAATTTTTAGGCATAATTTTTTTAACTGCACTTTTAATTTCGTAAGCAGAAAATAATAGAGAATTTGGTTCACGAGTAAGCCTATTCATCCACGGAACAGGGCAACGAGACTAATTTAAATGAAGCTCATGTATGTCGTTAACGAAATCCTTTTAATGTTACGGCTGCATGTTATCCTTAAGGTATGAATGCTATACGATCAAATGTTGCAAAAGCCTATTACCTATAAAAAATCAACAACGTATTAATTTGCCATATTTTTTAACTAACATTTGGTCATTGAATCTGAAGGTGAAAACCGTGTCGTCTCTATCAGGCACCATTCCTTAATTGAAAAAAAGCAACGGATGGATGGAAAGACGAATGAATTGAGAAAATCGTTGCAATAGTTTTCTCAGCTCGTGCGGCTGTAGACTAAAATAGTATTCCAATGTTCTGGTAATGATACTTACATAAACACAATACAACGTTTTACGAACACACACGCACACACACACAAACAAAAACCGTTCTTCTTTATTGAAGAAAAAACGTTAATAAGACCACGAGTTGTCCATCGCACAATGTGTCCATACAAGCTGGGATATGTATGACTATTCACAATTCTGCTGCTAAAATTACGTCACGAACCGAAGATTGAAGGTTCTAACTTGTGTCTTCATTTTAGTAGCAAAACTTGTTGGTGGTGCAACATTTTCCAGCTCATATGGAGATTTTTTTCGATTGAAAACTAATTGTTGTAACTCCTAATATTGCCTTCAAAGAAGGGTTTTTATTTTTTCCACTTGTAGAAGGTAATACGCCACAGGTACAACATTAAAGCAACAGGTGTCTTAATAGGATGGTTTGCAGAGGTTGTTTACGTACAACGTGAAAAGCGTAAGATCGGATAAAAGTAATGTGGAAAAAACAAAAAAAATTACAGACTGGAACAGTTTATGTAACTGACCAATAATTTTTAATATGAGCTAGCCACATCGCTCGCTTCGCTCGCTCCGTTGGCGTCATCTCGCTTCGCTCTAAAAGGTGCTTTATTGCTGCACCTCTTTAAATAAGACTAAATACATATGCAAACCTATTTCTGTTGCCTTTTGAACTTATATGCCAGACTGCCTAAGCGGGGAATCGAACCCAAGACCTTTGAAACCAAAGGTGGAGGTCCTACCGCTGACCTTTGGTTTCAAAGGTGCTGGGTTCGATTCCCCGCTCAGGCAGTCTGACATATAAGTCCAAAAGGCAACGTAAATAGGTTTGCATCTGTATTTAGTTATTTCTTGTGAGCCTTTGGCTTGGCGCTAATGACCACGTTGTCGACGCGCCATTAAGCCTCAATCCCCCCCCCCCTTTGGCTTTCCCGTCTTTAATCTTTAAATAAGATTTATAGATGACTATTATTTTGTCACCGTTCGTCTGTAAACGTCATCCCGTACTTCCAATGCTTGTATTCTACGTGTGCTGTTAGATGAGGATAATATAATATTGAGCAATTGACTTCAAAACATCATGTAAAATATTTATTTGTAACAGTCGGTGTACATTGATCTTGTCATTTGGTAGATTTCAAAAAACATTGAAAGAGCGTGCAATGTCCCTCAAACCAGCTAACATTAAATAGGGCGCATTTATAAAAAAAAAAAAAGCATTACCTTTTACTGCAAAAAGTGAAGCAATTGCTTTGGATTATATTCATAAGAAAAGTGAAGGAAAAGGTTTTGATTTTAGGCTGAAGTGTTTGCTTCAAAGTAGAATGTTTTACTTCTTTCGTATTCATAAAACGAAGTAGTTGCTTCAAAGTTGAAGGATTTGCTTCTAGATATATGCATCTAGTCCAGAGTAACTTTTTTGCAAGAATCTCACTTTTCCCAGTTGAACCTTCATTTGCAGTGTGTGTTCTGAGTGGTGTATTTGCTATGGGAGCGTTTACAAACCACATAACACCTTTTTCTAGCAATTTAGAACTCTCCTCCCCCTTTGTAACACTAGTATAACACTTGGCGTGACCCCCCACCTGAAAATACGTAACATTTTCACCCCCCCCCCCTCCATCAACAATTGTATATTTTATTTTTTTAGTTCGGTTTTATAAGGTGTCCTTAGTACCTCGGGACATAACTGACTAGAGATTTTGAAAAAAAATTGTCAAGTCGTCATCTGAGAATGCGCTGAATTAAGATCTGCATTCATGACTTCCAACACAATTTTTTCTTAGGCATTAATCAAATGCGCCTTTTTCCTGTTTTATTTTTTTTCAGTTTTACGTTTCGTTATTCATATTTTTTTATAATTAGGCGCGTAAATACAGGCTAAAAAAGGGGTTAACCCACCTCATTGCAACAAAAGGTTTTCTGGTTGTTCCTACCAGGAAAAAGCGTGCTGAATTCGAAAAAACAAGTTGTTATCCATGCTATCTGCTGCCGTTTACGTGGAAAAATAGGGTTAATTTGCACGTTATAGTTAAAAATTGCATTTAATACATATATGGAAATACGAAAGAAATTGTAGTGTACCTTACATTGTGAGGGAAGTTCTTTTCTGGAACCTACTCGAAAGGATGTGCACTTTAAGATTCCGAAGGGTGTCAGGCTCTAAACCTTGAGCATTATAAATGGCGACCAAAATGGGAGCCCAATGTTTACTCAGTTTTACTCATTTTGGCCTATTACACAAGAACCTTTAGTGTTACACAAAAATGGTTTGGATATCAGTTGTTTACAATAATGTAATCTACAATGTAGGTCCCATACCTTTTTTCCACATATGACGGCTATTGAGAAAAACGGTCATGTTGGGCCGTTTTCGGCCATTTTGGCTTATTTAATGCTAATAGATGTTTGAATTTGTGAATACAAGTCATAAAGGCAACGTTAATATGTTTGCATTTATTTCGCCTTTTGGACTTATATAGTCAAGAATGCTTGAACGGGAAATCGAACCCACGACCATTGAAGCCAAAGGCCGAAGTCCTACCGCTGAGTCATACTGACAAGGCCAAAAGGCAACGTCCATAGGCAGCGTTTCCTTTTGGCTGTGTCAGTTTAGCTCAGCGGTAGGGCCTCGTCCTTTAGTTTCAAAGGTCGTGGGTTTGATTCTCAACTCAGGCAGTCTGACATGTAAGTCCAAAAGGCAACGTAAATTGGTTTGCGTCTGTATTTATATAACTCTAGTTGAGCCTTTGGCTTTCTGTGTTTAATACCGTTCAAAGATTAAAAATGAGCAAAAAATTGAACGGTAACTGTAATACCAGACATTAGTAAAACGGGCGTGGTTCGGTCACTAATAGTAGTAGACCCTTTTCATTACCCGTGATTCAAAGACGACATTCCCACCTTACGAATAAATCTAATTGGAGACATTCATCTAAATTATAACCGTCACAAGAGCAGTTTAAATTTGAAAATGAGTAAATAATTGAATGGTAATTGTGATACCAGCCCCTAGTAACATGGGCATGGCACGGTTCCTTATTGTGGTAGACCCTTTCATTAACCCTTGATTCAAAGATGCTATTCCCGCCCTTCGAATAAACCTCATTAGAGTCATTTATCTAAATTATAAACGCCACAAGAGCAGTTTAAATATGAAAATAGGCGAAAAATTGAACGGTAACTGTGATACCAGCACCTAGTAAAGCGGGCGTGGAAAAATCCATAATAGTGGTAGACTCTTTTCATTACCCTTGATTAATAGAAGATATTTCCATCTTTCGAATAAGCCTAATTGGAGTCTTATTATCCAATCCTATAATCTTATTATAACCGTCACTAGAGCAGTTTAAAGTTGAAAATGAGCAAAAAATTGAACTGTAATACCAGCGCCTAGTAAAACGGACGTGGCTCGGTCACTAAAAAGGGTAGACCCTTTTAATTACCCTTGATTTAAAGAAGACATTCGCACCATTAGAATAAATCTAATTCGAGTCATTCATCTAAGTTATAAACGTCGCAAGAGCAGTTTAAAATTGAAAATGAGTAAAAATTGAACGGTAACTGCGATACTGGCCCCTAGTAAAGCGTGCGTGGCTCGTTCCCTTATAGTTGTCGACCTTTTCCTTGCCCTTTATTCAAAGAAGACACTCCCACCTTTCGAGTGAACCTATTTGGAGTCAACCATCTAAATTAGAAACGTCACAAGAGCAGTTGAAAACTGAAAATGAGAGAAAATATTACCCGTAACTGTGATATCAGCCACTAGTAAAATGGGCGTGTCTTGGTCCCAAATAGTGGTATACCCTTTTCGTTTACTCTTGATTCAAAGAATACATTCCCACCCTTAGATATAAACAACTGATATACAAACTGCTTTTGTGTAACACTAACGGTTCTTGCATAATAGGTCAAATGGCAACAAATTGAATAATAGTTGGCGCTATTTTGGTCGCCATCTTTAATGCTCAAGGTTTACAGGCTGGCACCCTTCATAATCTTAAAGTGCACATTCTTTTGAGTAGGTGCCAGCAAAAAACTGCACTCGCAATGTAAGTTACACTGCAATTTCCTTCGTATTCCATATATGAATTACATGCATTTCTAACTATAATAGTAAAATTAGGCCTATTTCATTCCAGGAAAACGGCAGCAGATAGCTTGTATAACAATTTCTTTTCGATTCAGCTCGCTTTTTCCAGTTAGAAACAACCATGAAACCTTTTGTTGCAACTTGTGGTGGGTTAAGTCATGGATTTACTGGCGTAAATGGTTTTACTATTCACCTCTTTTCCAAAGACCGTCACATATTCATGTACAGTGGTACGTAATAAATAGTAAATAAGAAATAATAAATAGTAAATAATAAATAATAAATAATAAATAGTAAATAATAAATAATAAATAGTGGTACGTGTGTGATTTTTGCTGTTGGCTTATTTCCTATTTTCCTTAACAGTGGTACGTAAAGCATTATTTTTCTTATTCTTCGTGTGATTGCGCTTTTTCCAGGACAAAGTTTTTCCGAAATGCTCATTCTGGTGATGGTATCTTCACCTACATGTACATTTTCGCTTTCACTTACTGACGACATTTCACCTCTAACACGCAACTTCTACAAATACTTTGCACTAAACAAATCAAAACGTCAATTCAGTTCTCAACACTGAAACACATGAACAAATTCAGGTCTCAACGCTGAAACAAAGTAAACAATTGAATGCACCTCACATCCACACTGCAAGTTAGAATTTGTTGTAGCACGTCTAAAAGGACACATTCCATACCTTTAACTTCTTTCATTTGAATTATACTTACTTGCAACGAAAAGGTCGAGATTATAGGTCGTATTTATAAAAGGAAGCATTACCTTTTACTTGTAAAAAGTGAAGCAATTGCTTCGCGTTATATTCATTAGAATAGTGAAGAACAAGGTTTTGATTTTAGGCAGAAATGTTTGCTTCAAAGTATAAGGTTTTACTTGTTTCGTATTCACAAAACGAAGTAGATGCTTCAAACTTGAAGGATTTGCTTCTAGAAAAACGAACATTGTCCGGAGCAACTGTTTTGCAAGAATCTCACTTTTCCTAGTTGAGCCTTCATTTACAGTGATTGTACTCAGTGGTGTATTTGCTATAGGAGCGTTCATAAACCACGTAACACGTTTTTCTAGCAATTTAGACCCCTTTTCCCCCTTCGTAACACTTGTATAACACTTGGCGTGAACCGCCATCTGAAAATACGTAACATTTTCTAACCCCCCCTTCCCCCCCCCCCCGTCTCCATTACCAATTGTATATTTTTTTACGAGTTGGTACTTGTCCTTAGTGGTACGCGGACATATAGGCACTGGACAATTAGGCACCGGACACTTAGGCACCCCAATTTAGGCACTGGACAAATAGGCACTCGGACAAATAGGCACTCGGACAAATAGGCACACGGACACATAGCCTCCCGGACAATTAGGCACCCAGTTGTTTTATATCTGGGACACTTTTTTTTTAAATTGGGATGGATTGTCCTCAAATTGGGGGGGTGGGGGAGAAAAAGTTTGCTATAAATATGTTCGTAGCGCTCAAAATTGCTAAAGCTTATTGGCAACTTTATTTCACTAGCAACTCTGATGTTATGTGTTAGTCGCAGTGACCGTGGGAGCACGAGTGAGGCAGTTTAATTTGGAACATTAATTCATCACAAAAAAATGTCGGGAAAATAAGCAAAAACTCCCCCCAATGGTCCACACGACTAAGGGCCATATTCATAATGACACTTTGCTAAGTCCGGGCGAAGCCTGAGCGCCTAGCTCAGACTCACTTTGTCATACTTAATGAAATCCAGGCTCAGACTTAGCAAAGTAAAGCTTTGACATGAGTTTGAGCCTGGCTCACCCCTAGCAAAGCACAGCTTTGACGGATCCACGGAAACACAAATACACAAACAGACAAATAATGGGGGGGGGGGGCGCGCGAGGGAATAATAATAATAATAATAATAATTTATTTCAAACAAAATTGTACATTTTGTGGCACGAGTCCAGAAGACTGTATGTACCGTTTAAAAAATACAATATTCTAAAACTTAGGGCCAAATTCATAATGACGGCTCAACTCAATGTCTGAGCTTGTACTTTGCTAAGTCAGGGTGAAGCCTGAGCCTAGCTTAGACTCACCATGGTATACATAATGAAATCTAGGCTCAGACTTAGCAAAGTAAAGCTTTGGCGTGAGTTTGAGCCTAGCTCACACTTAGCAAAGCAGAGCTTTGAGGAATGCACGGAAACACAAATAGGATTTCTTGAGTCGACTCACGTTTTGAACATGAGCCCCGACTTGGCTTTGCCAATATGTATACGAAGTGAGCGAGGCTCAAACTTTGCAAAGTCGGCCTCACAGTGAAGCCTGAGTCCGTGCTCAGCTCATGCTATGGTGTCATTGTGAATACCAAATTGCTAAGCTGAGCTCGAGCCGTCATTATGAATATGGCTCTTAATAACAGATGTGGTGTGTTAACAAGAATATCAACAAAAGTAGCAATCCAACACCTTTTGTAAAAATACATAATAATTTACCGACAAGGGTTTATCAATGTATCTTAAAATCATTTCGTTGCAAAGTACGAAAGTTTTAATTCTTTTCGTAGGGAAGCATTAGTGTTTAGATTACGCAGCTTTACAGGTAACTTGTTGAGTAGGAAAGGGGAAATGAAATTAACAGCCGTATTAATAATGGCGACTTTGCGTGACCAAAGTCTGAGGTCGATCTTGGATTAAGAGTTTGGTACTATAATGGGAATCCAAGCCCAGACTCAGAATTTGCGTGCGTGCGATCATCAAAGCATGAGCCACGACTTAAGTGGTATTAATAATGGACTAGCAAAGTCAGTGCTTTGACTTCAAACGTGAGTCGACTCAAGAGATCCTAAGCCTGGTCAGCAGTAGGCTTTAGGCGTGCTTTTGGTAGTTTCCCTGCAAAGCCATGTCTTAACCGAGCAGCCAAGGCATATAAACATAAATACAAAAAGGCATATATCTAAGAAGGCCGAAACTAACTGTTGGGAGTAAAGTTAATTCAAATAGTAGGGACAGCTTTTTCCTTCCCACAAGTTTGGCATGCTTTGACGAGGGGGGGGATTGAGGCCTAATGGCGCGTCGACAACTTGGTCATTAGCGCCAACCTCAGTCACCGTGCAGTGGTCCGGGTTGCCACTGCACCACACATTACAGAGATGTTATTCAAACCCTTAATCTAAATCTTGTCATACATCTGTACCTCCTGCAAAAATTGAAAAACACCGGACAGGAGAACAGACTTATCGCCCAACTGACGCGCAATGTCAAAGATGGAAACGACGACGAACACCATCAAGATAGCGACAATCAACAAGTAAGTGGCGGACCGTAAGTGGCCGCCGACACCAATAACATTCAGGAGGGTCAACCCCCCGCAAAAGGAAACAGTGAGTATGTCGAGTGAGACCAATGCGCAAACGGGCCAACACCACCTCCTCACGGCGACTGCGGCGACACGCCGAGTGCCATTCCTCAACATTGCCTTTAATAGCTCGTAATTTATTGCCGTCCTGTCCATCCCACGAGGCTTGCCAAAAAGCGTGTAACCTCAGACGCAGAGTTGGAAAAGCGTCTGAGGGAACAAGGCTGAGATCCCTTCCGAGAGGGCCAGAAAGGGCCCCTTTTGCTGCAGAATCCGCTTGCTCATTTCCACCTATTCCAACATGGCCCGGGATCCAGCAGAAAAGCACGGTTTTCTGCTGGCCGGGCAAGCGGGAAAGCAAAGCTTGGACACGTTGTGTCAAGGGGTTCCGAGGATTGTAATTCGCCAAGGACTCCAGGGCACTCATGGAATCGCTAAAGCTTTGACGAGCAACCCTGTTTATTCAATTGTATGTTTTATCAAACCCAAAAACTACGTTTCTAGAATATGCCGAAACAGTAAACAAGCATTACACAAATAGTTTTTTCATTTGTTTTTCTTTTCCTCCGTGTATTTTTTTTGCGGCTTTTTTAACTGTTTAAAAATGTAGTTTTAGTGTTAGGTGCTTGTTAGTTTAATTATCAAACCAAACGAATGTACCTGCAATATGATATCGAATTTATATAGCGCCATCCACCCCCGCCCATAACTTCCGGTCCAGTATGCCCATTGTAAGGTTATGAAAAAAATACATACATACATACATCAGTACTTCAGGTACATCGCATTGCGTCCCGTCAAATTTTGATTGATGTCACTTTTATAAGAGTGCTTTAATGAGAGGGAGTTGGGACAGAGGTACACCCTCTCTCTTTTACTTTTTTACAAATCGCATTCCGCAGAGCCTACATATTATATTGTCTTGCACTTCAGATTAGTCAATCCTTTTTTCAGCTGACCCGGCCGTAGAGAGCTTGGTTGTTTCCTGGCTACAGAAATTCGTGTGAATATATATGCGCTATCCGCCGTTGGGGGTGGAGGAGAACATCATCGACAAAAACAAAGGCAAAGAGCACTAAAACACGTCGAAAAGGAATATTTTCAATGGAAGATGAAAAGCCATTACACTGCAGTTACAACGTTATTACAGAACCATCGTGTAAAAGGAAATTATTAGCTAAAGTACGGGCCGCAGTTCTCCCGTCAGAGCATCAACAATGCAAGAACAATTGTCAAACTATTGTAGCCTCTGGACCATTCATTCGTAAAGCGGCTTTCAGTTTTGATATAGATAGACGTCAGGGTTCACACAATATCGTATATAAAAAATTTAAGGACGTTGAAGGACTTTTTATCAAAACCAATCTAATTTTATAATGACTTTTCGAAAAACCTTTCTTCATAACAAACTTGCCAACAACGTACCGGTATCCGTAAACACTAAAATATTCATAGTTTATTAGTACAAATTATTGGGAAAAAATAAAAAAAAAGGCCGAAGGAAAAACACGGCGGGGAAAAAAGACGAGGGTAAATAAAGCCGCGGTAAAAAAAAATGCATTGGAAAAATAGCTTAGTAAATAACTGATGAAAACGCGTGGAAGAACAAAATTTAGAAGATTTTAAGCGTAAGAACATGTTACAACAAACATCCAGTTTATTTAAAACAAATGGCAAGATATGTCTTTACCTTGCTCAAAGCGACGGCATTATTTTAAATTACGACAAAAAAATTATTCAAGGACTTTCAAAGACATGGCTAACAAATTCAAGCACTTCCAAGAACTTCAAGCACCTTGTGCGAACCGTGCTGCGTTGATAAGTCTTAACGTCTGAGGTTCGTTTTTTATAACGGTTTTCAGCCAAAGTCCAGCTTTGCAAAGTCTAGCTTTGGATTTCATTATTAATACCAATCTGAGTATGAGGTCGGACTAAACCTTATCAAAGCTCGTGCTTGTACCTTGTGTTAAGTTGTCATTATTAAGACGAGACACCCAATCAAAGTCTGAGGTCGACTTCTGACTTTGCCCTTACTTATCAAAGTACGAGCTCAGACTTAGATTTAAGTTTCCATTATTAATACGGCCCTTAGAGTTCTTTTATCATATGAGTTTCGAAAATGAGGGGTGACCAGCCAATTATTATTATTTCTAGAGGCTCTTTTCAGATGAGCATTTAGGTCCGTGTTTGATACGTATTTGTTATCACCGTAAAGTCTGCAATTTGCTTAAAAGTCATGATCTTATTTTCAAGCAGTATATCCAGTGTCTTTTTAATAAAAAAAAATAATAATACTTAGAAAGAAAAAAAACAATTTATGGCTTTAACAGCCGTATTAATAATGGCGACTTTGCGTCAGCAAAGTCTGAGGTCGATCTTGAATCAGCATTTTGGTATTAATAACGGGAATCCAAGCCGAGACTCAGAATTTGTTGGTGCGCGATTAGCAAAGCATGAGCCACGACTTTGGTGGTATTAATAATGGATTAGCAAAGTCAGTGCTCTGACTTTAAATGTGAGCCGACTCAAGAAATCCTAAGCCTGGTCAGCAGTGTGCTTTGGGTATGCTTTGGGTAGCTTTCCTGCAAAACCAAATCTTAACTGAGCAATGTAAAAGGCCGAAACTAACTGTTGGTAGTAAACTAAATTCAAATAGGAAGTTCAAGTTAGGCGAGAACTGGACAAGCAACCCTCTTTATTCCATTGTATGTTTTATTAATTTATCTATTTTTTACAGAAACATTAAGCAGTAATTTTACTTTACAAAATTTGATTCTTTTCCAAATTTGCTCAAAATTTGCTTTTTATCTTCAAAATTTTTAATGACATTTTTCTTAATTGCGTGCCTGGACCATTTTTTTTTTTGTACTTTCCTAAATTTCCAAATTTTCTAAATGGTCCAGAAGGGTTGTCACCACCTTTTAGAAGTTGGTGAATTCGCTCCCTTCCTCTATATAAACACATACCTGCGCGAAAACACAGCCTATCTAGCTCTGTTAGGAAGGAATTAGATTATTCCTTCCTAACGAGTGAAGTCAATTAGACCTCACTGTTAGGTAATTTTAATGAAATTACCACAAATCCATGCCCAATTTTTTCGTAAAGTAGGACTTAGAAAATTTGCACGGACTAGACATTTTTTCTATTATAATTCAGCTTTAATTGAGATAATGGACTAGTCTTATTTTTACACGATCCTATTTTGTAGACGAATTGAAACATGAATCAAGGCTAGCTAGTTTTTGTTTTTTTCTTCTTCCGTTGTAGACACGTTAGACAACACGATAGGTCTAATTTTACGATCACGAACTGGTTTTGTTGATAAGAAAAGTTGTTTTTCCTTTTTTTTCCATTCTGTTCGTGCGTGACTCATGACTCAAGGTTTCACTTTCAATGCTAATTATGTGGGGAAACTGGTTGTCGCTCTTGTACGAGTGAGCTTAAAGGAACATAGTGTGTGCAACTCAACTGCAAACCGTTTGACACAAAAAGATCGACGTAACGATTTAATATTCATTGACTATTTCTCTTTGGTGAAAACGAATACTTGTTTTTGGATATCTAATACCTTCGAGTAGTTTCTTGGGTTTTCAATATATGAGAGGGGTATAGAGGGGTAAATAGGGGTAAGAAGGGTAAATCATGTTGGGTGGTTAAAACATTTAATTGTGACGTCATTTCCGGTTGTGACGACACTTCCGGTTTGTGACGTCATAGATCCAATATGGTGGATCCAAGATGGTGGCATTTCCGGTGTGTTAGTACGTACACCTTCTTAGGCCGGAAATGACGTTAAAAACTGGAAATTTACGTCAAAAACCGGAAGTGACGTCATAATCCAAGATGGCGGCGGTGGTCACGTGACCGGAAGTGATGGTACTACGTACACTTACCTTACTACTCCAAGACTCCACCACAAAGATAAAATCATAACACCCTAGGCCAAGCAAATTCTTAAAACTACCAAGATTCTTAACAATACTGCGTGCGTTTAACAAGATGCAAGCGGGGTCATTTCTGTAATGCAGTGTTGATTCAATGTTGGGGACTTCCCCAGTTAAATGTTGGAGTTTTCCTGAGGAAGATGGATATCTAAAATTTCGTCCTGTAAGATTGCTTTGCCTCGGCTCGTAAGGTGTACAAAATCTCGAGCCAACAATGTATCATCTCTATAAATGTCCTTGTCAATAGACACAAAATTAAAATTACGTTGCACATACATTTGACGCAACAACGAGTTTGTGTGCACTACTTTCCTGTCTAAGTCGATATTTGACCGACCAAGCCTGGGAAAAAGACCAATCACCGTCACACCAGAATTTGGGCAAGAAACCTTTAAAGAGGTAATAAAATCTGTGATGTGCGAAGCAATCCTATTTGGGGAATCTGATTGGATGTCGTTTGATCCCGCACAGATGATAAAGGTATTGACTTGATCACCATAACTTGTAATTGTATGGAGTTTGGAGGATAGGTCGCTAGCAAGTAATCCAGGGAAGCAAGTAATCCATGATCAATGACTTTGACTTCAGTTGAAACCACACTGTTCACATTTACCAATTCACCAACAGAATTTTTTTTTCATGTTTCTGCAATCTCTGGTCAAGATGAGATGCAAGTTTGGTATCAAGCTTTTCTAGTAAAGCCTCTGCATAATCTTCAAGGATTTTTCTTTGATTTATGAAAAAATTCTGTGACCAGTTTTAAAAACAATTTTTGAAGGAAGCAAACTTTGATTCTAAATCATGAGTTAGAGTGGTTGAAATATTGTCAACTTTAGTGCTAATTTCGAGAAGGTCTATATCCTTTTCGAGGCTGAAATCATGGAGCTTGTTAAGAAGCTTCTCCGAAACATTGTGTAAATCGTTAAGTTCCTCAAGCTCTCCTGGTGTCTTTGTTTCAGAGATATCAAATTTACTTGCCGGTGTACTTTCCACATTTGTATTTGAGTTATTGGAGTTATTTTCCCTTGCTTATCAAAGCTCGAGCTCAGACTTAGATTTAACTTTCCATTATTTATACGGCCCTAAATAGATTTCACTTTTGTAATTTTGAAGACAAACCATTGATATTTAACAAGAATTTATTCTAAAAAACAATTTTTTCTAATAATAACGATTGGCAAAGCCAATAATCGGCTCCTGTTGGTCTTCCCGAAACGTGTGAGGAAAATCCCAGCTCAGACCAAATATCTGTTTTTGCTGAACAAGGTCGCAAGTGGCACTTGTCACATTGTCATATTGGGGCACTTGTTTCCCCCCCCCCCCCTTTGGCCGCTCTTTCAGTAAATAAAGATGAGCCATTACAAAGGCTACTTAAGTATTAAAATACTGAGTCCAGGGTTACAAGTTCAATATGGCCCGGCAATCTACTTTTTTGTTGTTAAAATAGCTATTTTTAGACATAGTTTAAAAAATGCATGGGGGAAAATGATGCGTGTACCTTTTTTTAGTGATCTATGCCCTTCTTTTCGATGGATGCCTCCCCCCCCCCTGTTTGAAACTGTGTGGGCGCCTATGGGGACAATGAAAAAAATCGTCTCCAGCATATGAATCAGCAAGGACCAAATTCAGAATATAGATCCAGAAGTAGATGTTTTGCTGAACTAGGTCACAAGTGACAAGAATTGGGCACATTGGACACATGTGGGCACTTGAGTCACTGCCTTCCCCCCCCCCCCCCCCCGGCCCCTACTTTTGGATGTGCTTGTTATTCAAGGTCTAAAATACTGATTCCAGGGTCCCAAGTTCGTTCAATATGGCCTCACCATTTCTAGCATTTTTTTTTATTTGGGATAGCTACTTTTTTAGACCTCTTTTTTTAGAAAATATCGGGGGGAATCGTGCTTGCACCTTATTGAAAATGTTGCTCTTTGTGTATTTTGAATGGTCTTTGCTTTCTTTCCGACCGATGCTCCCCCCTCTCCCCGTTTGAAAGTCTCTGGGCGCCTGCACTGACACAGTGAACAAATAGGCTACGCCGTCTGCCAAATTGCTGCAAAGCAATACCATTGCCATGCCAGCAGTAGCTCTGGACCGCCTACCCCCCCCCCCCATTTTTGGATTTTTGTCCTCATTTTGGCGTTTGCTCCCCTCCCGCATATTACTGCTGTCATACACGCGTTTACTACATTAAAATTACTACACGGCAGGTAACAAATATGTTTACTTTTGAATTTCAATTTTATACAATTTTTGAGTTCATTTGTCTCGCAGATAGACAAATAAAAATTAGTCTGTCTGATGATCCTGCTGAGTATTATAACTGATATAGTCTGACAAAAACTACTATTCTTGAATAAAAAACAAAATTGATTTCATCCCCCCCCCACCCCGTCCAATCCCTCCACGGGTCCGTGGGCTGGCGCACTTGTCATCTGCCCGGATCGCATGGGCATTAAGTGTCCCCTATACAAGGGTGAGGGGTAATCGTCTAACTGGAAAATCGTACAGTTGGAAGAACGCATACAGTATAACGGAAAATAGTCTCACACGAAATTCGAATAATGGAAAATCGTCTAACACAAAATTCGTATAATGGAAAATCGTGGAAAATCGTCTAAATATCCCTGCCTCGGTCGCGCTGCCGCGCTCGCTGCAGCTATACATATAACTTCAGAAGCCGTATGTATATTATTGTCCAGTTAGATGTTTATCCATTATACGATATTCCGTTTAGGTGATTTTCCATTATACGATATTCCGTATAGATGATTTTCCATTGTATGATATTCTGTTTAAAGTATTTTCCAGATTTTTTATTTATGCAGATATTAGGCAATTGTCCCATTAGACGATTTTCCAGTTAGATTTTCGTCCGAGGCACGGCCTTTAACCAGGGAAGTCCCTAAATAAATCGATTTCGGAATGTTAAATAAAAAAGGCAATCATTTCGAAAGCTTTTGGCCGTGCATCCAAATGGATGTTATGCAGAGTAGCTGAATCCCAAGCCAAGACCAAAGTCTCGTCACAACCAGGCTTAGGATTTCTAGAGTGTACTGACTTTTTGAGCATGAGCCGAGACTTGGCTTTGACATTATGCATACGAAGTGAGTGAGGCTCAAACTTTGCAAAGTCGTTCTCACAGTGAAGCCTGAGTCCGTGCTCAGCTCATGATTTGGTGACATTATGAATATCAAATTGCTAAGCTGAGCTCGAGCTCATGCTTAGCTCACGCTGAGCCGTCATTATGAATATGGCCCTAAGTGTCACAGATATAAAACAAACGATAGCATCTCTGATGTTACGTGTTAGCCACAGCGAGCGTGGTAGTGAGAGCAAGGCAGCATAATTTGGAACATTAATTTACCATACAAAAATTTTGGGAAAAAATGCAAAAACTCCCCCAAACGGTCCACACGACTAAGTGTCCCAGATATAAAACAAACAATATAGAATTTGAGGGAGAGGCGGGGGCTAGGGATAATCGTGTACTGGAAAATCGCATAATTGGAAGAACGTATAACAGGAAATTCGTATAATAGAATTTCGTCTAACTGGAAACTCGTATAATGGAAAATAGTTTAACAGGAAATTCGTCTAACTGGAAAATCGTCTAACGGGATAATTGTCTAAAATCTGCCTTCGATTTTCCATTTAGACGATTACCCCCCCCCCCTACTCGCGCTGCCGCACTCGCTGCGGCTATACATATAACATCAGAAACGGGGTGTCGGACGAACGTCTAACTGGAAAATCGTCTAATGGGATAATTGTCTAAAATCTGCCTAAATACAAAATCTGGAAAAACATCTAAACGGAATATCGTATAATGGATAATTGTATAATGGATAAACGTCTAACTGGATTAACGTCTAACTGCGGTTTCTGATGTTATATGCATAGCCGCCGCGATCACGGTAGCGCGAGCGAGGCCGGGATATTAGACGATTTTCCATTATACGAATTTCCAGTTAGACGCTTTTCCATTATACGAATTTTCTGTTAGATGATATTCCGTTATACTGTTTTCCGTTATACATTCTTCTAATTATTCGATTTTC